>VZRI01012598.1:456720-473498 GCA_013397515.1 Upupa epops | reverse complement strand
CAGCCAGTCACTGCCCACCTGTATCTGTGCTTAGTATTGCCTCGACCCAGATGCAGGACCTTACACTCGGTCTTGTTAAACCCCATGAGGTTGGCTTGTGCCCACCTCTCCAGCCTGTCCAGGTCCCTCTGGATGACATCCCTGCCCTCCAGCGTGTCTGCTGCAGCACACAGCTTGGTGTCGTCAGCAAACTTGCTGAGGGTGCACTCAGTGCCTCTGTCCATGTCACCAACAAAGATCTTGAACAAGACTGGTCCCAGGACTGATCCCTGAGGGACTCCGCTTGTCACTGGCCTCCACTTGTGGACCCACTGACAGCCACTCTGGTTTTGGCCATCAAGCCAGTTCTTTACCCATCTAGTGGTCCACCCATCAAACCCATGTTCCACCAGCTTGGAGACCAGAATGTGGCATGAGACAGTGCCAAAGGCTTGTCATCTGTGGGATCCCAGAGTTCACCAGCCACCTCTTTCCCCGAGTTCCTTACCTCTCCACTGTGGTTGCTTTTCTCGTGGCCCAGCTGATGGATGCAGTGATCTGCTACTGCCCTCTGTGCTTTGCTCAGCTCCTTCCCAGTCAGGGGAGCCTGTGTGGCCCCCCCAGCCCCGGGGCTTCCAGATCCCAGTGGGGTCCCTCTTTTCTTCAGATTCAGTAACCTGGGCGTGCTCCACGTCACCAAGAAGAACATGATGGAGATCATGAAGGAGAAACTGAAGCAGCAGAAAATGCGCACCAGGAGCCATCTGCTGACGGGTGAGGGCAGCCTGAGGGCTCAGTGGGACAGGCCAGGATGAGAGCTGGGGGACCGGACTCAGCATGGGGTTCTGGGGGATGCGGGTGGGACCTGAAGCCCCATCCCCTCGCCTAGCCTAACCAGCGTCTTCCCCCACCCTGACAGAAGCAGAGCTGCGTGAGATTGAGCTAGAGGCCAAGGAGCTGAAGAAGGTGATGGACCTGAGCATTGTGCGCTTGCGCTTCACCGCGTACCTCCGTGACAGCAGCGGCAACTTTACGCTGGCCCTCCAGCCTGTCATCTCAGACCCCATCCACGACAGCAGTGAGCATTGCGCCAAGCTGGGGAGGGGACAGGGCAGAACAAGGTAAGGAGTTGAAATGCTGTGCCGCAGCAGCTCCCAATGGCTTCTCTTGCTCTGCAGAGTCCCCTGGAGCTTCCAACCTGAAGATCTCACGTATGGATAAGACAGCAGGCTCCGTGCGAGGTGGGGACGAGGTCTACTTGCTGTGTGATAAAGTTCAGAAAGGTAAAGGACATTCCCTCCAGCCAAAGCCTTCTGGAGGGACTGCAGCAGGAGACACCTGGGGGCCCTGGGTAGCCAGAGGTCCGTGTCACCTGGGGCTGGGGATGGGAAGACAGGCTGTGCCAGGGCCCCTTCTCTCCCCAAGATGACATCGAGGTGCGTTTCTACGAGGATGACGAGAATGGCTGGCAGGCTTTTGGGGACTTCTCTCCGACTGATGTGCACAAGCAGGTATGTGGGACCTGGTGGTGTCCTGCCATGCCCCAAGGCAGGAAGCTGTCCTGTGGGGTCGGGGTGCTCCATCCCAAGCTTCAGGGAAGAGTGGGACCCCGTGTCTCTCTGTCTTGCCCACAGTATGCCATCGTCTTCCGCACTCCCCCCTACCACAAGCCCAAGATCGACCGTCCCGTCACTGTCTTCCTGCAGCTGAAGCGAAAGCGGGGGGGTGACGTGAGTGACTCCAAGCAATTCACGTACTACCCCGTGGTGGAAGGTGAGCCCCACCCTGGGCACGCTGGCGTGTCCTCTGCCTCCTTCGCTGCTCCTCACCTCGCTGCCCCTCTCTCCATGCAGACAAGGAAGAAGTAGAGAGGAAGCGCAAGAAAGTCCTGCCGCAGTTTCCCCAGCACT
This sequence comes from Upupa epops, assembly GCA_013397515.1. Lineage (NCBI taxonomy): Eukaryota > Metazoa > Chordata > Aves > Bucerotiformes > Upupidae > Upupa > Upupa epops. The sequence goes on along the minus strand of VZRI01012598.1, from coordinate 471,609 downwards.
TTGGTGGGGGCTCACCTATGGGGGGTGCTGGTGGGGGTGCTGGGGGCTTCAGCTCTGGAGGAGGTGAGTAGGGATGCTTATTCCCCCTCCTTGGGTTGACTGTGCCTGGTCTTGGGGGTCCCTGCTTCCCTCCAGCCTCACCCATCCTCTCCCTTGCCCCACAGGTGGGAACTTCAGCTTCTACTCTTCTGGGCTGACCTACAATAGCATCTACTCACCTGGCCCCCACCCTGTGGGGGGCTACCAGGGAGGGGTGCAGATGAAGGGCCCTGACATGGAGGGTCCTGTGAGCGGCAGGCATGAGAGCCCCTACTGCACTGAGCTGCAGCAGCATGGTATGAGGGCTGGGGTGAGGGCTAGGGGCCATTGCTTGCAAGAGGTGGCACAGGAGGCTGGGTGCCACTCTCCTCTGTACCAGACGGGATGCAGGGGGGTGAATGAGGCTGCTCTCCATGATGCTGATGTCCTGTTTTGCTCCTCAGCTCAGCGCTGCCAGCTGTGGATGCTGGCGCTGGCCCATCGGAATGCTCATGCCCTACTGGACTACTCGGTCACTGCCGACCCCCGCATGCTGCTGGCAGTCCAGAGGCATCTGGCTGCATCGCAGGATGAGAACGGAGACACGTGAGCACACGATGGGTTTGGGGGAGAGCATGGGATCCTTCTTGGCTGTTGGAGTCATTATGGGAGGTGGGAGGTAGCAGGGAAGACCCAGATCCCAGCGTGTTGCTGAGCCAGAGGCCGTGCTGCTCTCTCCACAGACCTTTGCACCTCGCTATTATCCATGAGCAGACAGCTGTAATCAAGCAGCTGATTGAGGTCATTGTTAGCATCCCTAGCCAGCAGATCATCAACATCTGCAACAATCTGCAGCAGGTTTGTGTTTCCCAGGCCACCGGGTTCTTTACCTGAGGCTTGCTGCTCCCATTGCCCGACCCTGGTGGCTTCCATTGCTTCTTCCACTGATGGGAGGCTGCCAGAATGCGCATGGTGCAGCCACACCAGCCAGAGTGTTGTAGGGCTTGGCCCTTGTGGAGAGAGCTGCTGAGGGGTGCTCCTGTCCCCACAGACACCGCTGCATCTAGCAGTCATCACCAAGCAACCTCAAGTGGTCCAGCTCCTGCTGCAAGCCTGTGCTGACCCTACTTTGCTGGACAATTACGGCAATTCCCTGCTGCACCTGGCGCTTCAGGCTGGTGATGAAGAGATGCTGAGGACACTGCTGTCCCACCTAGGCTCAGCTGCCCCTTACCTACTCCGCTTGCCTAATTTCCATGGTGAGTGGGGCAGGGACACAATGGACTGGAGCCCAGTGGAGCCAATGTGGGCTTAACCAGAGAGCTGCTAATCCTCTCCCATGTTGCAGGCCTTCTGCCTGTGCACTTGGCTGTGAAGGCAAAGAGTTTGGCCTGCCTGGACCTGCTGGTCAGGAAGGGAGCAGAAGTGAATGCAGTGGAGAGGCAGGGTGGGAGGACCCCACTGCACCTAGCTGTGGAGATGGAAAACCTGAACATGGCCACCCACCTGGTGAAGAAGGTACGGGTGGCTGCTCAGCTGGTGGCTCGGGCATGAGGCACAGCCTCCTACAGGATCCTGACAGAAGTGAGGGACTGTGATCTTGGGGCAGCGTGAGGCAGCAACTAGCCACGTTATCCTCATGGCCTCACACCTTTCTTCATAGCTGGGAGCAGATATCAGCAGTCGGACTTTTGCTGGAAACACCCCCCTGCACCTTGCTGCTGGCCTGGGCTCCCCCACCCTCACCAAGCTGCTCCTCAAAGCTGGTAGGCTTCTTCCCACCCGTACTCTCCCTTCCCCTGCTCTCCCTTCCCCTGCTCTCCCTTCCCCTGCTCTCCCTCCCCCTGCTCTCCCTCCCTCCTCTCCCTTCCCCTGCTCTCCCTTCCCCTGCTCTCCCTTCCCCTGCTCTCCCTTCCCCTGCTCTCCCTTCCCCTGCTCTCCCTTCCCCTCCCCACAGCAGTGGCTGCCTGAGCCAACCCTCTGGCTCCTGCAGACTCCTGGGACAACCCTCCCTTCTGGATTCTCAGTCCACTCTTCCCTGACAGGAGCCGATGTGCTGTGTGAGAATGATGAGCCCGTGAGCCCATCCTCATCAGAGGCCAGCAGTGACACAGATGCTGACCCTGAGGAGCCGGAGCTGGCCATGGAGCTGGGGGAGTCGGCTGTGGAGTGTGGGCCTAAGCCCCCAGCACAGGGGCAGGCAGGGCACAGGCAGCGCCGCTGCCACACTCCCTTGGACCTGACACGAAGCCAGAAGGTGCATGGTCACGGTGTGGCAGGACAAACCCATCCTCCTGGGGGCTGCGGCACACGTGGGCAGTGCTCCAGGAGATGCTTCTGCGAGGCTGCTCTGGAGGGCTACTGACATCCCCGTGTCTGTCCGCAGGTGCGGGAGATCCTGCTGCAGGCCTCAAAGCAGAGCCCTGAGGTGGAGTTGCCCCCTGTCCCCTGGCCAGGTGAGCAGCCTCTCTCCCTGCAGAAGCACTCGAGTGGGGCGAGGTGAGAGTGAGCGGGGTGAGGGTGGGCAGTGTGTGATGGGCACCTCTCCCACAGGGAAGGTCCTGTCGCTGGACAGTGAGGCAGTGCAGGGGCTGGAGCAGCTGCTGAACCAGGACTGCAGTGGGTCAGACTGGATTGAGCTGGCCAAGCGCCTAGGGCTCTGCAGCCTTGTGGAGACCTACAAGGACACCCCCTCACCCAGTGTCAGCCTCCTGCGCAGTTATGAGGTCAGTGTACAGCCATGATGCCCCTCTTTCCCCCTCCTTGCCCATCCTCTGACCCTGCTCAGTGCTCTCTCTCTCTGCAGCTGGCAGGAGGCAGCCTGGGGGGCCTGCTGGAGGCACTGGAGTCCATGGGGCTCCACAAAGCCATAAGGATTCTCCACAAAACTGAGGCTCTGGAAAAGCTACAAAGCACAGGTATGGAGCGTGTGGGGTGGCAGGGCTGTCTCTGCTGCCCTATCCCTGATGACACCTGGGGTGGGGTTTGCTTTGCAGAGTTGAAAGAAGACAGCGCCTATGGCAGCGAGTCGGTAGAAGAGGAGCAGGCGCCTGAACTGGCCCTGAAGACGGGGCCAGGGGGTGGACTGCCCCACAGTCAGCAGCCACAGGTGCACTGAGGGGTTGGCAGCCTCAGCATCCACTTGCAGGGAGAGGCTGCATCGCCCCTCTCCTCCCCACACACAAGTGCCTTCCAGACTTGGGGTCTGACTGCCTGGACTCAGGGATGGGACACTGTTGGCTCCTGCCCCAATCTGCTCTTATTTAAAGGTCCCTCTGTTGAATAAAGGGACAGTTTCCATTAGCCTTTGCCCTCCTGCTCTCCAGCCTGGCAGGAACCAGCAGTTCTGAGCTCTGTTTGGGGCTGGGCAACTGGTGACAAGGCAGCTGCTCGCCCTCCCTGCTCAGGTTGTCCCCAACTCCTTGAGAAGTGACAGCACACACAAGAAGCGAAGAGCAAGTTTTTACTTCAGTAACCGAGAGAGAAGAAGCTGGACAAAGATTGTTCCCCCCCCAAAGCCCCCTGGGGCAGGGGTGGGGTGGGCTGGGTTTTGGGGGGGTTTTTTTGGGGTTATTTTTTTTTGCAATAGACTCAAAAGAGCAGAATAAAAAGTTTGACACATTCGCAAAGTCAGTGCTGCAACCAGCTGGGTCCCAGATGGCCGAGAACAGTGTGTGCAAGGGCTCTGCCCCCAGCCCTGCTGCTGTCCCTGGATGCTATGGCAGCCTCGATTCACCACTGGCATCTTGATCTGGGCAAATATCCTCCGGTACATGCTGGGGTGGCAGTGGTTATGCCAGCCTGCTCCTCACCTTGGCGAGGAGGGAAGCCTTGGCCAAGGATGGGGCTGCACTGCAGCGTGAAGCCCTGGCAGTGCTGCAGCCCCAGCCATGTGTTGGAGAAGTGGCACTAGAAGGAAGGCTGGCTTCGGTCTGTGCCAGCCGAGTAGGGCAGGGGGGAGTCCACAGCGACCCTGGCTTGAAGGACAGCAACCCCCAGCGCAGGAATACTCACATGCTACTGCCCAGTACTACACTCGCACCCAGGTAGTGCAAACAGGGCAATCCAGGTTGCCAGGGGAAGGTGGGTTTGGGTCATGAAGTGCCAGCGTATCAGCTGCCCATGCAGCTAAAAGCACAGCAATGGGTGCTGCCATGCAAAGGCTGCATCCTCACTGCCTCCTTGGCATTGGCAGCCACAGGGCTGACGCTCCCTGAAGGGTTGCTGGTGCCAGAGCAGGGATGGGGACCAAGCAGCAGCACACGCAAAAGCCCATGGTCAGCTTGCTGGTCCAGAGGGGGCTGGAGATCCCCCAAAGGCTTTGTACAGATCTCCTCCCTCCCCAAGCGCTGTGGCTGCAGGACGTGGCTGGGGGGGGTGGTTTTGTTACTTTGTACAGTTCCCAAAAAGCATCAAAAGTAGCCCCAAAAATCCTTCCCCTGGTGGTCAGCTCAATCCGGTACTAAAAAGTGCAAAACTGTATCACAAAAACCGTCCAAAAGTTGTAAGAAAGCAGGGAGGGTACAGGGGTGACTGGGAAGATGGGATGCCATTGCCCTGGCTCCCCGGGCCCTCAGCACCAGGTGAGGGGACAGGCTAGGGCTGGCCCCCTCCTGCTGGCCCTGCCATGGCACAGTGGAGCTGGAGGAGAAACAGCCGCTGCCCTCCTTTCGCTGCAGTTTTGTCTTTTTTTTTCCTTAGCCACTGAAAATTGAGCCCAGTGGGTGGGTTTCAAGTGTTCCCCAGCCCAGGGTGGGGGAACTGGGTCCTGCAGCCAAATGCAGGACAAGGAGGGGCAGGAATGTGTCTGGTGGGGCTGCTGGTGCAGGCAGCTTCCACAGGCAAGGACGAGGGACTGTCCTGCGCCGTCGCCATCTCCAGTGGAGAGACTGTGGCCCCGCGTGGCTGGTGCTGTCAGGTGGGGAAGGGCTGTCACACTCCCAGCTTGTGCCACAGCTGGACGGACTCATGCAGGGTCTCAGCAGATGTGTGGCCTCCACCCTGGCACTGAGCAGGAAGAGTGCTGCAGCAGGGGCAGCGGCTGCCCTTTGCTTATGACTTCTGAGGGTGGCCAGGGGGCTGTCGACCGGTGCGCTCCACGATGTTGCGCTTCACCTTGAGGGCTGTGCTGGAGGGCTCCACGTTGAGTGAGGGGCTAGAGTGGGATTTCTTTAGGCTGTCATCCTCTCCACCAGCTGCATCGAAGAGGGTGGACTCGAACGCTGCCAGGTCCTCAGAACCAGCCTTCAGCTTGGCCCGCAGCAGCATGGCATAGGTGCCATAGCGGGATTTCTGGAGAGTAGAGAGAGGGGGTGACAAGCTGGGTGCTGCTCCTCATCCAGCATCCCAGCAGTAGGGTGTCAGTGCTCCTTCTCCCTCCCCCCTCAGCCACCACCCCAGGGAGGGGGAATACTCGTGCTCCCAGACACTGCACAGCAGGGGTACAGTGCTATTCTGCTGATGGGGAAGGGGAGTTCCATCACTCAGGATGGCCAGTCAGGCAGGGGCAGAGAGATTGGGGGGGGGCAGATGGAGGATCTCCCAGTTCACCTCAAACTCCAGGTACTCTTCCTTCTGCTTCAGTTCCTCATACTCTTTGCCTTTCACCTTCTTTTCAGGTAGTGAGGAGCGATGCTCCAGCAGCTCCGCTGACATCGTCTTGAATTTAGTCTCGTGGCTCTTTACTTGCTCCTCCTTCGGGAAGGGTGGTATCACATCAGCACCTGCTCTGCCGTTTGCTCTGCTCCCCACATGAACCAGCCAGGACCAGAACTGACTTTTTTCCCTCCTAGGTCCACCCAGGATCTCTGCTTCTTCTCCTCCTACATTTAGGGCTTTTTGGGGTCTTTTAGTAGCAGGTGAAAACACAGGCCCTTGGAGGGAATCTGCTCTGCCACGTGGCGGGTGGGCTGGCTGCAGTCTTCAAGCAGAATCATGTCATCACCTCTAAAACTAGGCTGGTGGGTTTTTAATCCCTTCTGCTCTAGAAGTCACTGTCCTGACACCTGCAGCACCAACTAATCCCCCCAGCCAGTCACTTTTCCAGGCCCTGGCTGGACCCTGCAATCATGGCGTGGGTCTTGGCCTTCTTCACAGGCTGCCTCCATCACCTGTCTCACAGCCCCACTGCCAGAAGTAAGGCCTTGCTGCCCACCCCCAACCCCAGCACACACTTGCTCTGTCTCCCGGGAATGTTCCCTTGGTCTGGCATCCTGCAGGGAGGCAGCTGGAGGAGCAGACAGGCTCCTCTGCAGGGGACAGGGCCATCAGCATTACTGGGGGCGAGGGGAGCGTGTTCCATGGATGTCCTACCTGCGACAGCCTAGTGCAGGAGCTGGGCAGCAGCGGGCGGCTGAACTTCTTCTGGGACCCGATGGCTGCAGGGAAGGGGGGTGCAGAGAACATGGCTGCCACCACGTTGATGCGTGTGATCCACGAGTGCATCTGTTCTGGGTTCCTGCGGAGAAAGGCCAAACCACTGAGGGGCCCTAGGTGGCAACACCTGTGACTCAGGCCAGCATGCATATGGATCCCCCAGGCCTGGTCTTGGCCAGCCATGGCTCCTGGGGTTTTTCCCCCAGCAACTCGGGTCCATTACGAACCCACTGAGATGGGAAGAGGAGGAACTGGGCAAATCACAGTGCTGACACTGGGTCCCTTTTCTTTCACAAAGGGATAGGACAGAAAAGAACAATGTGGCTCCAAGCCCCATCCTACTGTCCCAGTCAGACAAGTTCCTGCACTCTAGAGTGTGGTCAAACTTGTGATCCTGAGGTACTCACTGTGCTTGGAAGAGGAAGACCCTCCAGTCAGCTGTCCTGAGGTAGAAGACATTAGGTCGCTTGCTGTAGTCAGAAGCCCGTGTAGCCAGCGAATGATGAATGCTAATAGCGTTCTTCAGCTCCTCTTCTGCCAGCACCTTCCCTGGCTTATACTCCTCCTGCAAATCACTGGGCATTTCAGAGCCAGCTTAGGGTGTGACCTCAGCACCAGGCAGCTCTACAAGGCTACGGGAACTGCAGGCAAGTGCTGGTAGTGGTGGGACTTGGAGATCACCCTCCACCAGGCTGCTGTGGGCTCTGAATCCAACTTTCACTACACACACACACAGAAGAGGGTGCACAACCTGGGTGCACAAGCTGTGACTGCATGGTGGCTGTGCCCCACTGCCCCACGGCTGGTCAGAGTGTGTGCCTGCAGCTGCGATGTGTGGCCTAGCACAGCCCAACTCCAGCAAAGATCCCAGTGCCTCTTCTCTCTGTCTTCTGTCCCCAGCCATGCCCCTGTGTGTAGGTCCCTTTGTTGGCAGCAGCTTTCACTGCCCATCCAGAGCCCAAACACTCCAGCAACAATGATGCCACCAGATCCTCAAGCAACAGCTCAAGGAGGCATGGTGCTGAGTCTACTTAGGCCAGGCTTGCAATACCACATGCTGCAGTACCCTCTTGCCACTATGGGGACTGCTCTGACCTGTCCCTGTGTTTGAGACAACCTCTCTTCCTGGTTGCCAGCCCCGCTGCTGCTTACCTTCTGCAGGTAAAGAATCATCCCCTTCAGTATGGCATGGAAGGGCTTCCAGCTGCGCTTCCCTCTGGGTGCTGCAGGGGAGGAGATAACAGCCCAGATATCAGCCCCAGTCTCCTCTGCCACAATGCACGTCACCCCACCCTGGGGACAGGCGGCACGTCAGGACTGTCCCTGCACACCTGAGCCCATGCTGGCCACAGAGCTGGCAGATGGTACAGCTGGCAGGGGGGCCGTCTGCTACCCCCAGGGCCAGCACCACTGGGCTCCCTGCCTCACACTCAGCTTCAACCCCTGCTCAGGGACAGGGACGAGACAGTGCCGCCTGCCAGGTAATGCTGTCTTTGGAGGGCAGCTCCATCTAATCAGATCAAGACAGCATTAGATGGCTGAGGCTTAGAGGGGATTTTACAGTGAAAACTGTGAACGTGCCTGGCAGAGCCCAACCAGCAGTAGCCCACTCTACACTGCTTGCCACACCACAGGACACCTTCCTTCACCCCAGACATCCTGTGGCAAAGGGGCATCCCCCAATGAGCCTACCCCCATCTTCCCTGCCTGCCCCCTACCCAGCACCTTGGGTAGGGCTGCCCAGCCCTGATGGAGGGAGCAGGCAGGCAGGGAGAGGCTTTCAGACTCCCCAGTGTGGGGGCTGAATTGCACCTGGCACAGATGGTGGACACGGGGGGCTGATGCTGGAGACTGGCATGCTGCTACAGTCACATGTCATGTAGTAACACCTGCCTGGTTCCCACTGGACGTCTGGAGCTCACTCATGCCCTCCAGCCCCGAGTCCTACCCATGGGCTCCCCAGACACCTACTTTTCTTGCAGTCAGGATCAGCATGGATCTTGCGCACTAACAGTCCGTGCTTGTAGGTGGCAATGCTGGAGTCCTGGGAGAAGTCCAGAAAGGGGTTACTGCAGCTGCTGATGCGCTTGATGGTCTTTGGGTTGGGGTCTGCCAGCTCTGAAAGGGACTTTCTCAGCTCCTCTTCATCTCTGCCAGGCACAAATTTGGGTGAAAAAAGGTCTGTTACATTGCTGGGGACAGCAAACACCAAGCCACTCACTTACTGGTGCCACTTTTAGGCCTGGCTTCTGAAAGGGAGGCTGGGAGCAGCAGGCCAGACGGAGTAGGCTTCCATCACCCCTGGCATCCCAACCCCAACCATGCCTCTGTGGCCCTCCCTGCCCCTCTAGGCAGAGGTAGTGCTGCCTGGCCGCTCAAAAGCCAAAGCATAGGGGGTATCTGATGCTGGTTCAGGGTGGGGTCCCTGCCCTCATTCTAGGGAATGAGAAGCCTTTTTAGTCATGGTTGGATGCCAGCCATGCTGGGGCCATGAGGGGGCAGCATGCTAGAGCTTGGTACCACTGCATCCCCTTGGCTTGTCTATTGTATGGGCTTGCAAGTGCCCAGCTGGCAGGAGAGAGGGTCTACAAGGGGAACAACCACACCCCACCAAAGAGAGACCCAGGCTGCAGTCCCCGTGACTTCTCCTGTGTGCAGGATGCAGTCGGCTTCATCAGCAGGTCCCTGCTCGTACTTTTTCTCCAGGTCCTGGTCCTTTGCTGCAGGCAGGCTGCATCAGTGCCACTCCCTCCACCCAGCAGGAGGATGTGGGAGCCCAGAGCTGCTGCCTCCCCCCTCCCTCAGACCTGCTCACTGCTAATTAAACCCCTCAGCATCTGCCAGCGTCTCCATGGCAGCAGCCCAAGCGTATTGGCTCAGCTCTGGCAGTACCACCGGGCTGATTAATCCCCGCAGCGCGGGTGCTGCCACTCCTGCTGCTGGAGATGGCAGCTGTGGGCGAGGACACGGGCATCCTGCAGGGCTCCAGCAAAGCCATGGCCCTGCTAAGCCTGTTCGCTCCCACCCCAGGCATGGCTGCCAAGGTTCAAAGCAATGCCAAAGCCACAGGGTGCTGGCCTCACGCAGCCTTCCCACAGCATGGTGTGGAAGGGTCCCCAGGGAGGTGCTCAGAACATCCAGGATATACTGCCAGTACACCCATCCCATCTCGACCTCCCTCACCCTTACACATCTCCACAGAAGCAGCTGCCTTGCAGCATCATGGTCAATGCAGCCTCTGGGACAGGGTGATGATGCTGTGGTGGGCAGAACAGCAGTAGGGGGTAAGAAAGGGTCCCGTAACACCAGTGCATGATAGCAGCATTCCTAGGAGGAATACTCACATGGCCCACTGCAGCTTCTCATTCTTGATGGAGCTGTACAGTGCCTGCAGAGAAAAAAGCAGGGGGTCAGCAGGACAGGGGACCTGCTCCAGGGACAGTGGGGCCACACCATGCCAGCTGAGGGGCACTGGAGGTTAAGGCAACCACAGTTCATCCCGATACAGCCCTGTCCTAGCTGGGCCAGCTGTCTGACCTCATTTCAGGGCTTCAGACACCTTCTGGGCACCATGGGACCTTCAACTCACACACAGCACAGTGCTGGGGACAGCCAAGGCTGTCCCCAGTCTTCTCCACTCCCTCTTTACCTGCCAGTGACACTGGTCCAGCATCAGCAGCATGAGCGCAAGGTGCACTAAACACTTCCAAGTGCTTGGAAAAGCCTATTTTCCCAACTCCTGGGTGTCCCAGCCATAGGGACTGCCTTCAGAAGGCACGGGCCATAGAAGAGCAAGTGCTTAAGTCACACGTCAAAGATGCACATCTACATCGTGCTCAGTGGGACCTCAGCCTGCTTCAGCATCTCCGTGCCACAACACAGCCTATTCAGTGACCTCCCGGTCATCGGCCGCCAGTCCTGGGCTGGTACAGATAGGTTCGTGGCAGCATCCAGCGCTCCGCAGTGATGCAACACTCCCAAGGGGACATTTAGTCTTCAGAAGAGACTTCATCACTGCACTGGCCCTGGGCTTGCAGAGACACCAGCACCTCATGGCTGGCTGAAGCAAGATGGGTGCTCATCTACTGCTGGGTTGCTGCTGTCTCTATCCCATCCCCAGCACCCTACCCACCCTGGGGATCCAAACACCCCCAAACTCAGTAACACAGGACCCCCTCAGCACAGGAACAAATGATGCCTGCCTTCAGCAGGAAGCTCCAGGGCCGCTTTACCAAGTGTCTGGTCTGAGCTGGGCACACACCAGAAGTACTCAGCACGGCTCTGCTGCGGGTTTCACTAGTGCTCACAGCGGGCTCTGGAGCAAGATCTGGAAGGCATCATCCTCGGAGGAAAATAATCAAGTCCTGCACATACTGTTCAGGCAGCTGTCAGCATCCATCACTGGGCCGCAGACTGCTGCTGGAGAGACCTTGTTGGTGGCTGAGAAACTACAACTGAAGGCACACAGGGGCCCAGGAAAGCCAGCCAGCAGACAAGCTCCAGCACTGTCTGGGGAAGGAAGGGACATCCATCACTCCCCCAAGAGGTGCGGTGGCCAGGATAGAGCAGGAATCCAGCTCTTCCTGCACTTCCCTGTCCAGGAAATATTGGTGTGCTTGTCAGAGGAAATGGATCACCCTAGTCTGGCAAGCATTAAGCAGGGTTCAGTTATCTCCTGCAAAGATAGGAGGCTCACAGGAGAGGTACTGACTCAGTACCCAAGAGACTTGACCCCAGCCTCATGGGCATGGAAAGTCTCTAAGCAGGGGGTATCTGCAAGCAGGCTGTAGCAAGGCAGACAGAGGAGCACAGGCTGCAAAGACCTTGAGTGTGGAAGGAGAAAACAATCCAAAGTCCTGCAGAACATAATCTGGGAGCAGAGCATGGGGTGAAGCAAGTGTCCCAGAATAACACAGCCAGGAAATAGAAGGGATCTTACTCACTGTCAGGGATGCTGCTGACAGATGCCAAAAGAGGGGCCTAAAACACTGACACAGAGAAGTGGGGAACTCGGAAACCACAGAATGTTTCTCTGCAGGTAGAAAGGGATGCGAAACTCCGCTTCTACCTGTCTTAGTGGCCACACAGAGACATCAGCTCCCTGTCCCAAAGGAACGGAAATGAGAGCCAGCTGAGTGAAGATTCTGAAACGCAAGGCAAGTAGCTGTATGGCAGAACACTGCAGCCCCCAGCCTAGGGTAGGACCTGAGGGAGGATTGCTGCTGATGTCCAAGTAATTGTGGATGGCACAGTGCCAGAGAACACCCTGGCACAGAGCTGTGCTATAAAATCCTGGGCTCTGGGACTGTCAGCGAACACTTCAAAGGCTGAACTGCTTTGTGGCTTCATAAAAGCTCCAGCTGCCCTGCTATAAGCCTCGACAGATCTAGCCGTCAAGAATCCCCACCTTGGAGATGGGGAGCAGGAGCTGCTCAGCACTCGTGTTTGGGGGCACAACAGTGAGAGGTAATGGGGGGGGACTCGGGGGGGGGACTCGGGGAGGATGTGCCAAGACTCTGCTTAGCTAAATGCCACCTCCAGCCGATACAGGTGTCAGGAACAAAGCTTGGTGGACTCAGACCAAGTCCTAGCTGAGAAGATGCACTCCAGCCACAAAGCCCATTCCACTTTTCTGGTCCTCTCAAGGCAGTACCAGCACCTGTCAGCCTCCTAAACAAAATGCTCTTTGGTGTACAGACTATTTCTGACAAGGAAACACAGCACAGATTCATAAAGCCTAAATCATGTCAGCAGAGTCTACAGACACTGATTTCAGTGTTCAGCAGGTCACTCTCTCCAGGCTGTCTTTGCTCAGTGTAATCATCTGTCCTAGGATGAAAGGACAGCCTCTCCTGGCATCTCTGAACGTACAAACACTGCCCAAGAGAAAACAAGGTGCTGGCCCTGTGCTACCACAGCTGACACCAAGTATGATTGGGTTTTTTTGTTACTGGTGAGTTATGAGCTCACTGCTGCAGCACGCTGGGCCAGCAAGCCAGCTCTGCCCTGGACATGCGCAACACTGGAGAGTCCTAGGAATACACTGTCCCAGCGGGTTTGTTAACTGAATCAACATCTCTTTTGGTGCCCTTGCTCCTGAAAGCAGGCTAAGAGAACATCCCTCTTTGGGAGGAGTCCTCTCTAGCAAACATTTCCAGGACGGGTGGCAGGCTGCCTGGGGCACAAGGCAGGTGGCTCCAGTCCAGCCACAGCCCTGCTGGGGCTGGCCCTATGCAAACAGGGAAGGGAGAAGACATCCCCCATGATCTCCTGAGCTCAGGGCAGACCAGGGTGCTGGTTTGGGGAGCCGGGCAGTAAGCTGAGGAGCACAGCTTTGGTGCACACTGGACTTGACCAAGTCTGTAACCCAGCACTCACATAAGTGAATTTGGGCATCCACAGAGGGTTTTAATCCTTGCTGAGATGCATCTTCTATAGATCGGAACTCCTACAGACATGTTCCTTTTCTATTCTGCTGGTTCCTGTGCTCAGCTCTCACCACTGCAAGATGCCCAGTGCAGATCAAGGCTCCTGTGCCTCCTGCCAGCCCTCTGACCAGTTACGGCTGCATAAACATTCTGCAAAACAGACTTCACAGCCACCAAATGCCCTCCCTGCAGTCATCCTCTCCCAATCTGTGCCTGGCAGCAGTTCAAAAGGAGAGCTCAGTTGCTGGCTTTCTGTAACTTTTTCTTAGTAAAATATCTTTCTCTACACCCAGCCACAAACCTCTGCCGGGACCCCTAAGTGCCACAGCTGCATGGACGCAAACGGCATGACCAAATAAGTGTTGTAGGTCAGTAGGTACTGTATGGACATCAGGTTCCTAACTCACCTTGGCAGCCCACCCAGCACCTCCACTGCCAGCCCACCACGCACAACTCGTGCTCAAGAACAACTCATCACCTGGCATGCACTAACCCTGCTGCGCACACCCTGTGTCCCTCCCCTCCATTGCAGAGGGGCTTCTGTGCACACGTAAAGCAGAGTGATTTGGGGACAGGTTTTTTTCCTGTAGGAAGGGGTGCCACAGGGATAGTATCATGTGCATCACCTTCCACCCTGCTGCAGACAATAGCAGACAGTGGGGGATGGCTATTCACCCCTACCCCACACTTTTGAATCAGCAGCATCATAAGCTGTCCCAAGCTTTTTAAAACAGTCCTTGCCCAGTCAACTACTGCCCCCAGGACAGTGGACCTTTCTATCCCTCCCAATGCAGCCCCCCAGACAGCTTGGGAAGCAGAGACCAGGCATTTCCCTTTCAACTGCATGTTTCCATCTGAGTGCGTCACAACTTAATGCTGCTCCCAGACCGTTCTGCGCTACACCAGCATTGCTGCCTGGCACAGCCCTGATGTCCCCACTGTGCTGGTTCTGAGCATGGCACAGCCTGGGCAGCTCTGGGGTACAGTGGGGACTCCTCTCTCTCACTGCCACACCAGAGCCTGGCACCCAGCAGGGACTGGATGTGCCCAGAGACATCCTGTTCGCTTCTCCCCACCTAGGACTGAAGCACAGCAGCATAACACCTCCAAAACGGATTCTGGCTCACAGCGAGCAAGCTCCTGGCAGTAAAAAGCACTTTTTTTTGAACAGGCAACCACTCATCCTCTCTGGTTCACCTGGGCTGGGGGCCGAGATTGTAGTACAGCCCCTCGGCTCTCCTCACCGTCCAGCCGGGTACCAGTGTGCCCTGGCTGGGCTGGTACATGTCGGCATAGCCCCTAGCAAGGAGCCCACAGAGCCTGTTGTCACTTATGCTAAGCCGGAGGGCTGGTCCCAGCAGTAAAGCTCTGTCCTGGATTCTTCTCGCAGCGATGTTTTCGAGCGGGCGCTACCGACAACCGGTGCAATGTCACCCGGCTGCTGCCGCACTCGGGCTGGCACCGAAGGGAGGCAGGGGACGGGGACCCTGGGGCAGGGTCGGGGGGGGATCATGAGGACCCGTCTACAGCACAAAGCAGGTAAAGAAGGCCTGGGACCGGCTGATCTCTACACCCGTGGTAAGCTGCGGCTACGCCAGCAGGCGAGCGGCTGCCTGTCCGGGCGTGTCTGTCTGTCCGTCCGCCGACCGTGTCCCCACCAGGGTGCGGGGATCCGTGCAACCCCAGTCCCCCGCTTACCGGCTTCTTCTTGCGTCGGCTCTGGAGGCGGCTGACCACCAGGTCTGTGTAGAGCACCGGCTTGAGGGTGCGGGAGCGCTGGGGCCAGCCGTAGCAGAAGGTCTCCGCGCCGCGGTAGTTGCGCCCGTAGCGCACCGAGCACATGGAGCGNCGGGCCGGGCCGGGCCGGGCCGAACCGAGTCGGGCTGGGCCGCTAGATGCGGAGATGGCATCGGGCCACCCTCCATGGCGCTGATGGCTGGCGAATTGTTGGCGCTGCCCCGGTCATCGCCGTCCCCCGCCTCTTGTCTGTCTCATCAGGTGTCTGAACCCCCCTGGGGCCACAGGCAGCGGTGGGAAACACCCTGGGCTCCAGCAGCACCTTCACCCC
>VZRI01012598.1:430664-456656 GCA_013397515.1 Upupa epops | reverse complement strand
GATCATCCTGCCGGCACCGGGGGAGGGGGGAGGCGGGAGTGCCCGGGGGTGCCCTGGGGTACCCGGCCCTGCCCCTGCCCGCACAACCCGCGCCGGCGCCGCCGCCTGTTGAAGCCGGGCCGGGTCCGGTAGGGCTCGGCGGCTGCTGCCCAACTGAGGCNTGGGCTCCAGCAGCACCTTCACCCCCTGCCAGCGGCTGCTGCACCCCAACCCAGAGACCCCCAAGAGGCTGAGTGGGTCTGTGACCGTGAGTGAGCCAGACCCAGCACGGATGTGCTCGGATCTCCCATCTTCAGTGCCCACAACACATTTAACCTTTCTGCCTGTCCTTTAGACGTGAGGCCAGAACGATCAGCATGTGGAGCAACACAGCCGGTCAAGGGCAGGACACACATATGCTCCGGGCAGCTGTTTCTGAGAAGTGAAGGGCTGGGCAGCTTTGCAGAAGGCGTGAGGATCGATGGTAATTTAGTTAGGCTTGAATGAATAGGAGATGCAGTCAGTGGAGAAGGGGAAAATTTCCACTCTGTCCTAACTGCTTGGCACAGCGCTCGCTGAGCAAAACTCATGAAGGAGGGAGCACGAGGTGCTTGGCATATCAGACATGCTGGGCTGCCCCTGAGGCTGGCAGGCAGCAATGGGATGCAGAAGCAGGGCAGCGTGTCACCTCCCGAGGGAAACAGGCAAAAAAAAAAATGGCCCAGGGGATTAGACTGAGAAACCATTCCTGTGATTATAGCACAGAGGTGGGAGCTGGGGCTTCCTTCCCACATTGCTAATCACTTACCCAGCACTCTGAGCGTCTGAGCCCCGCTGCTTTGCCTCCAAGCTGAAAAGTGGGGGCCCATCCTACCTTCCTCCCCCGGGGAACTGACTGCATTGTCAGGCTTAATTCATTAACATCTGTGAAGTGCTCTGGGCTCCTAATCTGAAGGCAGCACAGATCTGGCAATTGCTAAGCAGTGCTGAGGAAAATGAGGCCTGATTTGGCCATACTGAATTGCTGCCAGCCAGCAAAGCACAAAGTTAAGCTTAAAGAATATGGAAGATGGGGAAGAGCTAAGGCTCTACGGAGAGACCAATAATGTAAAGGTCAAATCCACATCTGAAATGTGACAGACAAGCAGCAACAGTGAGTGAAATACCAGGGGCTACAGACAAGAGAAGAGCAGCATCTCAAGAGCTAACCAAAATATCAGCAGCTACAGATATCCCACTTCATATTGTTCCTTGCTGTGTGGTTCCCTGCTGTGTGTTCCTGCCTTCATTCATCCATAGGGATTCAGGTCCAAGCCTGCAGACGTGGGTATCACGGGACGTAACATAGGTTCTTACATCATGGCTCCCTGCCCTGGTGGACAAGACAGCAGAGGCAGGAGCTGAGCAGTCCTGCAAATGGAGTGTGTTTCTCATGGGGAGCTTTTGGAGCCGGAGGAAAGGGTTTGCAGAAGCAGCAGCACGGGTAAGGCTTCACTGCCTTAGCTCCAGAGCACAGCCAGGCACTGCTGGTGAAGGAGGCGTAGTGCTGAGCTGTGAAAGCACATGCTTTCAAGTGTTTTCATTTCTTCTGCATAAAACTGGGATTGTTTACACCTATTATCTAGTAGCAGATAAAATTCTCCTCTGAGTCAAGCTGCTACCGGATCTCAGCCATTGTGTGCTGCCTATGTTTCGGGACTCCCTGCAGCCAGAGACAATGGGAATGCTGGTCTATTGCTGATGCTGTCCCGAGTCACAGGGGATGGTGGCCTTGTGACCCCTGCAGCCACCTAGGTCCTGAACTACTGTCCCTATTTGCCACTTGTAGTGGCAGGTGCTGTGTGTGAGGGCCACCTCCAGCCCTGCATCTCTAAAACCTGTGAGGTAACAGTCTGCACTATCTCCCCAGGCAGGCTTGGAAGACCCCCAGGACCCTTCTGTTCTGCTCAAGCTGCCCAAGACTCATCCCTGAGTTTTTGGAAGCCTCTGCCAGCCCTTCCCCTCCCCTGCTGCCCTTAGGAAATCTGTATTCCTGGTATGCTAAATTAGCTAGCCAGCTGTGCGGCACACATGCACAGGAGCTTCAGTCCCCAGACACAGCCCGCCTTGCCCGCCAGCCAGGCTTGCTAGGGAGGCAACATCCTAAGTGGGGTAACACGACAAAGAGCCTGACACAGCGAGGGCAGTGGGAGAGTCTTTCTCCATTTCTCTGTTCCCCCAGCCTGTGTGGGGACCAAAGCACCACGCAGTAGACAGGAGAGGGTGTCTTCTCTGGCTGGGCCTGGCAAAGGCTGCCCAGTTAAAGTGGCCCTCTTCCCAGCTCAGGCAAACAGCACTTCTCCCATCTCACCTGCCTTAGGGCCCCACTCTCCCTTGCAAGGGCAGGGACTCCTCAAAGTGGCATGGTATTTCAAGTGAGAAGCTGCAGCCTGCCCTGCATGTGATTCCTCACACTGGCTTTTGCTCCCCCTCCCCAGCATGGCTCCCATACCAAGGCAGCTGAAAAGTGGTGGTGGGAAGCACCGCAGCTGCAGAGGGAACAGGCCATTTTTAGCAGAGCAGCCTCCCCACTGTTTGGTTGCAGGCAGAGCTACACGGGGCTGTGCTACAGCACTATAGCCTCCCTTCACTTCTTTACACCCAGCAGATCTTGGCTCCTGCCCATCTGAGAAAGCTTCATGGCACTTGAAACCTACTTCTCACTGTCTGGGATCAGATGGGATAACTTGAGTTTAAACTGCTGGTACCTCTGGGGGTGAAAGTTTAACAGGGCTGGGGTGGTGCCTGTAGAATGCTGCGGATGTTTCAGAGTGCAGCGGCACTTGGAGGCCAGAGGTTCAGGGTTCTTGTTTTGGATGTTTCTATTCCATTTTGTGTGCTTTAAGCCTTTTCTGAAGCTGGATGTAAAATTAGAGAATTTTTCCTGAGTAACTCCTTTTACTGGTGAAGCGTGGGCTGAGAGGGAGGACAGCCCTATTGAGAACTGCTGGTAACCCCTTAATGATGGGCTGAGTGATGCAGCCAGGAATAGACCCACAGAGGCTGAAATGAGAGCTTAGCTTTTCACCCTCTGTTGCCTTTTTTCATCAAGAGTCTCCCCCCATTCTGGCACCCTGTGCGAACCCATCTTCCACTTCACAAGTATTTGCCAACTGTAGTACTTCATCAACAGCAGCGGTTTCTGCCTGGCACATCCCAAAGGAGCTAATCCTATTCCCAGAGCCTGAGATGGGGAGACAGCAGCTCAGAAAACTCTCCTGAGAGCCAGATATGCCAGAGAAGCACAGCGGTCCGAGACCGGAGACGCTCACTGAACACCTCCCTCCCTAGTCAGGTCCTGCTGAGAACTGGGTCAGGCAGGGAGAAGGCAGGAGTCCCTCAGTCACATCAGTGCAGCTGCTTTAGCCACCCACCCGCCCCATTGCTGTGCCTTGTCCAGTGTCTCCAGAAACATCTCCTCTGCCACTGGAGATGATCACAGTCATAGGACCTGGTCACAGCTTTGGGATTCAATGCTCCAGGGAGCCAGGAAAGGATGAGTACCATGGGCTTGACACCACAAAGCCTCTGTCTGCAGCTGGGCAAAATAACCCTAGTAAGCAGCCCCACACGTGCTCTCTTGCCTGTGATGCAGGCACAGCAAAAGCGACAAGGGAATCGAATCCCACCCAGAGCTCTGTCATCCTCCCGAGGCAACAGGGCAGCCTATGTTCCTCTCAGTAAGGCAGGAAGAATACTGTGGTCCAAAGGACTGCCACTGTTCTTGCATGAAGATGGACACATCCATTGTATCCCATGTAGCCATTCAGGTGATCCTGCCCAAAGCTCTCGTTTTGGCTCGCACTGTTTGTCTGACCAAGCAGAGCAACTGAATTTACCTTGAGCAGCTCCTTGGGGAAGTCAGTGCCTCCATTAAGTCCCTCCAAGTTGCCAATGAAGTCAGCGCAGGACATTCGCTTCCCAATGTTCTGGAGGAGCCAGGTGGAAAGAAATACAGAGGTTACCGTCAGGCCAGAAACTGGTACTGGCTGGGGCAGGCACCACAGCCCAGGAACAGATTTGCCCATCTCTACAGTGGGGTGAATGACCAGTCAGGTCTCAGGGAGGCTGTCTGGAGGTGTGGGAAAGGTGCCATCTTTGCTTAGACTCTGGGGGTTTTAAACAGCCTCCTTCTAAGTTGGGTTTTACCAGCTCCCCATGTCTGCTGGTTTTGATATCTCCACCTTGTCTCCCTGTCCATTTTTCTGTTTGCATCCCACCCTCCACACCTTTCAGCTCAAGTGCATCTCCCCCAAATCTCCACTCTCTCCTTTACCTGCCCCTTCTCTCACTCAGCTTTTCTGCATCCTTCTCCCCATACACACTGGGATGACCAGCCTTTGTAGGCCATGGTCGCACACCTCCTGCTCATGTGGCTGTGTACTTGCAGGTCTTCCCCCCAACATCTATGCTTCAGGGTGGTGAGGTCAAACAGCACAGAGACAAATGGGTTTGATGGCAGTAGAAACTTACATGTCCATGCAGATCTGTGTTTAGCAGCATCAGGGCACAGGTGAGGGTGTGGGTTCCATCTGCAGCACAAGCACAGGACAGGAATTAGAACCTCCAGCTCTGCCCTGAAGCTACTACTCAAGCCCCTTGTCACCCCAGGCAAAGGTACGGGGGGGCCCTGAGCAACCAGGACAGCCTCAACTCCAATCCACACCTTGACAGACACACAGGTCACAGAGCACTCAGCGCAGTGCTGGCAGCATGCTTGTGAGCCAGAAGGAGGCCACTGAATTAAAGCTGGTTGCAAACATGAGTGTACAAACTGCCTTCCAAGCCTGCAGCCCCTTCAGCCAGGCAGCAATGCTGCAGCTCTTTGCACAGCAAAGTGGGAACAGCACAACCCTCTGCAACCAGGCAGCCCCATCCTCACTTGCTCCAGAGTCAGCCCAGAGCAGATCCAGCATGTGAGCGCACAGAGGAGAGGCACAAAGACATGAAATGGTACAAAGTGGGTGGCTTTGCCTCCTTGAGTGCCAGGCACCCAAGTTTACTCACCGAACTATTCCCTGAGCCAAAGGTCTGAGAGCTGGGGTCTATTTGGTGAGGAGGACCTTCTCTCACCTCTTGTGCTAATCTGCTCAAGGTCAGAATTAAGGATGGATTGAGCCCTAATTATGCATGACCCAACTGGAGCAGTTCTGTGATGGTTTTTTTTAAATCTACAGCATCTATCAACTGAGGGAAACGACATCTCTGCAAGCAGGGCTCTCTCCTAAGGTGTCAGTACAGGCTTTCAGCCTGATGTTTTCAGTCTGAGCACTTTCACTGAGCTGATGAACACATGCGCTATCTTGAAACACACATGCACACATGGACATGCACAGTTTCTTACCCTCTGAAGAGATCGCATTGGGATTACACTCGTAATAGCGCTGGGAAAAATGAGCCAGCACTCGCTCTCGCTCTTGTGTCTCTCCCATCAAGGCCAACTCCTTTAGAAAGGACCTGAAGAAAAGCAGCAGCAGCATCTGTCATACATGAAGCCCACCAGCAGCTTCTCCAGCCCACTCTGTGCAGGAGTGGAGGTGTGCCTTCTGGTTTGAAGACCCTCCTGTGTGCAGGATGAAGTCCCACCTGTACATATCCTTTCCCAACCCCACAGGACTCCTCTTCTAGCCCTCAGCCCCATACTCTGTCAGTATATCACAGAGACCTACAGCCAGACCCAGGAACTGCACTGGGAAAGGAGGTGTAGGTGATACTGGTAGTGTCTGAGCTCAAGGCCTAGAAAGCCAAACCTAGCTAAATCTGACTGCCACCCAACTGCACTGACTACTGAGTTAAGGCCAGGGATGCTCCTTCTTGGCTGTGTGTCTGAGATACCACTTTGGGAATCACTCTCCCCATGTAAAAGGATCTCCAGGTATGAGCCACAGAGTCAGGATGCTCCTGCAGATCTCGTGCAGGTGTGGCATGGCAGAGGGCACAGTCTGTTGGGACCCCTCTCGGGTGGCCACCACACAAGCACACATGTACACGCACTCAGCTCTGACCTGAGAGCCTGGTCCAGGCTCATCCCTGTGAACACGAAGAACTTCAAATATTCCCCTGCCACCATCCTGCTGAATTCATTGCTGAAACAGAAAATGGGGAGAAAGTAGGATCATCCAGACAATGGGAACAGTCTTAGGCACTCAGTGGTGGGGTGGACTGTAGGAGGCTGGGAAGAAGGCTGAGGACAGGGACACCCATGAAACTCAGAGAAGTCACCCACAGACCAAATGGGAATACTGGGCATGAGACAGAAACTGGATAAAATAGAGCTGGAAGGGCCCATGACTGATCACCTAACTGCCCTTCTGCCCCAACACCTTAATGAAGCACTGAAGATACAGTTCACAGTAGGCAGATTCCAAAACCTGTATCTCTTCTAGGCTTTGGGATCTTTAGAGGAAACACCTGGTACAAATGTACCAGTCCAGGGAGTGGGCTTTGGGGTCTTGCCAGCTACTCCCTGCCATCTCAGTGTTCTGCAAGGGCGGCAGCTGTGGACACAGATGGGTTCCTTGCTAAACAGAACATTCCTTATGAATAACCCCACACATACTTCTTCCCTAAGTGACGGGCCACATCTGCTTTTTTAAAGCCATCCAGGTTGTAGAGCCTCTTGGCCAGGCGTTTGGCAGCCTCCAGGTCAGCCTTGTGCCCGTTGGAGAGGGTGTCTGTGCTGCCCAGGGCCAGCTGTTCCACACTGCCCATCTCTGAGTCTGAAACCGGCTGGCTTGGCAGGTAGTCACTGCAATAGGAAAGGACATTCCACATTAGCTTGTTTACAGACCTTCCCCTCATTCAGCTTCTCAGGAAATGCAGATTCTGCATCCTGCTTTGGAGACCAGCTACACACTGCTGGGACCCAGGATGAATGAAACTGATTAAACTCATGGGCAGGCTGGGAGCTGTGAGAGCAGAGAGAGGATGGGTGACAGGACAGTCCAGTGTCTAATGACAGGACCAAGGCACCTGAGCCCATGTCCAAACTCGATGTGGAGAGACCAGACAACTGCTCCAGAGTCTCTCACACTGAGCCTGTGAAACTGTGTGGGCTCAGGCTCCGTCAAGCTCAGCTGCAGCAGAGACACAGGACAGAAATATGTGCACTTCACATACTGTTCTACAGATCCACACTCGTTTTTTAACCTGGGAAAACTGCCTGTGCTGCTCTCAAGCATAGTTTCTACCCTATACATGACCTCTAGAATTCCTTTGCTTGCCTTTTCCCACCCACTGACTTCAAACACTTCAAAGGGCAAACCTAGGCAGAGAAAGCAAAGACACAGGAAATCTCCCCCAGCCTCTCTGCTCACAGTGGGGTGTACCGGCTGCCCATCGGCTCTCAGCCCACCATGCCTTAAATGGCCACATCAGGAGACACTCTGAGCTTGGCCCCTGAAGCAGTCTGACTCAGCAGCGCAGAAGTTATCCCAACCAAAAAGCTGGTTGAATCTAATCAACAACAAACGTTAAGCAACTCTGACCTCATCCAAATTTTCTGGCAGCCCTCACAATGTTCCAGTCTGATTTATTTTTAAAAGTCTCTAATTGACTTTTAAGAGGCCTGCTCTCCTGAGCCAATTACTCAGGCAAATCTCCTTGAGGCTCCACATTTTTCCACGAAGGACGAAGGACGAGACTCTTTGCTGCTCAGTGCTTCCTGTCCCAGAGGACACCTGCACAGCACTGACACAGACTACCCGGTGCCTCAAGGGGCTCTCGGGTGCCTTCGCTCCACCTCCCAGCATCATCCAGATGGCATGCAGCAAGGGAAGCTGCTCTGAGCTAAGACCCACAGCCAGACACTTCGCTGGTGAAAGTGGTTCTGACACTCTGCGTGTCCCCAGAGACATGCACTTAGCTCGGACCCCTGCTGAGCTTGGCCGTGCCAGGAGATGACTATGTTAAAGACCTGGATGGGTGTTCCAAGGCAGATCCATGCCCATTTTGCCCCAGCCCTCCCCAGGGAGCTTGTCTGACACACCATGCCACCCTAGTGGAAGCAGCCACAAAAGCAGCTGTAAGGTCACTAGGAGCTCACCAGCTCCAAGTTCTCCTGCTTTGGGCAGGACGCTTGCAGCAACACAGCCTGTATCACCAGCACATCCCATACCTAAAACCTCTCTTCCTCCCATAATAGGTTGACAGCATCCAAAAGTGCCACTGATGTGGGCCCTGCTGCCCTCCAGCTGTGCTTGCACTGCCTGACAGTGCCAAAGCTGCCCTAGGGAGCACCCAACAGCAGAACAGGTCAAGTGCTGCTGGACCAGTGCTGGAAACACAACTTGGCCCCACCTGCCTCCTGTGTGGCTGCAGCCACTGTGCCCTCACACAAGGACAGGGTTCACAGGCTCTTTGCTTCACAGCAGCAGAAGACATGAACCCATGCCAGCAACAGGCATCTGCTAGTCATGGGCTATGGTGATGGTATTTTCCTCTACCTGGTATCATAGGGGCACAGCTCAGCTGCTTTTCCAGCCACAGGCTCACAAGCAGAACAAAAAGCCATCACTCCACTACTCACCACGTTCCAGCTACAACTCCAGAGCAGGTGGCTGCTCAGTTCTTTTCTTATAACCTTTTCATTCTTCTCAGCCACCATCACTAAGAACTCCTGATACCCTTCTGGACCTTGCCTGTCCTGCCTAAGAGGTTGTTGTTCCTCACATGGGCAATTCCTGGAACCGCTAGGGGCAAACCTAGAGCTCTGGATCAACCCCTGTGTCCTCTCTTTCCCGTCTGTGGTCCCAAGCTTTCCTACCTAGTGCTGAGCATCCAGGAATAGGGCCATTTACAAAGCCTCTCATGTTCTTGTCCTTCAATGTCTGTTATCTTCCAACCTGTGGCAGCAATTCTTGCCTTGCTTCCTGCAGTAGGCATGCAGAGGGACCAAGGCCTGGATCTCAAAGCAGCTCTATCAGTGTAATCTGCTATTCCCTCCCTCACCAAGTCCCCATACTGACTTGGGTTTTTACAGCAGCAAGGCTTGCTCTCAGCATGAGGCACTACCCAGCTATGCCATGAAATGGGTTTTCTTCCAATACTCAAGCCACTCTCATGTTGTTAAATACACACCATCAGCCTCAGTAGGCTGGGAGTGCCCCATTCATGGTCACCACTCAACATCCCAGCTATCTTGGAGAATGTGCAGCTTAAAGACAGAAAACCAAGAGTTCAATTCTGAAGCAAATGAGGAACAAGCAAAATGACATGCCTATGTCTGAGACAATGGAGGTGATGCTAATTTTCTTGCCAATGAGCTAATATCTCAGGGTAGTTCTTTTTAGTGTACTTTCTGAAGTGACATTTCAGTTTGGCTTGAAGCAACGCTAAGATAGTATTTTTTACATCAGATAAATTTTCAGCCTGAGAACTGTCCCACACTTTGGGAATAAAGGTTAGGTGTGGTATTGTTCAAGTATTTTAAGTATGATTGAAGGGAGTCATCCCTGAGTAGACCCAACACTAGGCCATCTCTCTCACCTAAGCACCACGGCCACTCATGTCACCACAAGCACAGGCCCCCCTGCCACATCAGAGGTGTTTATACGACAGACCAGGTTCCCAGTGCCTGTGTTGGCATCAGTGAGGTGCTTTGGTGAGGCTCTGCGAGGAAAGCATGTGATGGATCAGGGATTGCCTTGGGATAGAGGCTCTTCACTGACCATCTCCCACCTCAGGTAGGCAAAAACATTCTGCTGTGCTCCCAGCCCTGGGGAGCTGCTGCAGGATTGCTCCTGCCTGGAGCCACTGCACAATAGAAACTCCTTCTCCAGGGCCCACATTCCTTCTTGGAGCCAAATACTCCTTTCCTGGAGCCAGATCTTCACCCCAATATTCCTCCACTGGCCAGAGCCCTGCAGGAGAAACTGCAGCACCTTTCCCAGCTGCAATGCAGTGTGTCACTGCAAGAGCACTGGCATCTTCTGTATGTTGCCATCACAAAATGGGTTCACTCAGCATCATGCTCTCCTCATAGCTGTCAGCAAACAGGAGCAAACATTCTCTCCTGGATGTGGAGCAGCAATAATGCACTAACACAGCAAAGCCTGCCCTGGAGGGCTGGCCTCCAGCTCCCGGCTGCAGCAGGGATTTATCTGTATGGTAAGACCTTTCCCACACTGTATCTGCATAACGAGACTTTCCTGCACCTACACCCTACTCCCTAGGAAAGGAAATAGAGAGAGAAACCTGGAGATATCCCCAGGCTGGGCTGGGTGGCCACTGATTTCAGCTAGAGATGCTCTGCTGAGCTCCTGAGCTGTTCAAGTCCTGCCCAACACATTTCCAAGCAACACACCTGCTGTAGGAAACCACCACAATCCAAGTGCCGCTTGCTCCCCACAGGAGACTGTTTTGCACCCTGCACCACAGAGGAATGGGGCAGGGAACCTGGTCCAAGTCTGTGAGAGACAGGTGCATAGGGTTGAGCTGCACTCTGCCCTCCATTCTCAATGTCTCTCATGCATGGCTAGACGCTTGATGCCTACGTTAAGTGAGCCCAGACTGCCTAATATTGCTGCTAAGAATGTACCAGACCAGATCTTTGGCTGAGCTAAATAAACGCAGCTCCCTCCATCGGTCTCAGTGGAGCGACTTTGATTTATGACAGCCAAGATCTGGGCTGGTTCATGCCTCACAAAATTGAAGTTAGGGCTGAGAGGACATCTGAAGGTCAGCCAGGCCAGCCTCCAACCACAGATGGGGCTGGTCCTGCTTTGTGGTAGTTCTGGAGTCCAGCCTGGTCCTCAAATCACCCAGTCACAGCAGGACCTGCCAGCATTACTGCAGCCAGATCCAGGTAGGACTAAACTTTGGGCTGCTGTGTCCCTTCTCTGTTGTTCTGCAGACTTCTAGAGCTTTCCGTGCAGCACAAGCCCTCTATGGAGATGCCTGACTATTCTCTTCTGTCCCACTAGCCCCTCTCCCTGTGGGTTGACTCCAACAGAGAACAGGGGCTGATTCTGCAATCCCACCAAACATCTGGAACCAGCTAAGGCACTTAAAATCTGATTTTAAGACCAGTTGGCTTTTCTTCTCATTCAGAAATACAAATGCCATGGAATCACCACAGGGACATCAAGGTCTATCAGACTCCTGGACAAAGCCCAGCCTAGGGGCTTTTGGTCAGACCTGGGGGCTGGAATTAATACCTGACATGAGGGACTGCATCCCACATGGATGGGCAGCACTATCAGCCTTTGGACCCTGCCTGCTGCTCCTACCCTCTATGCTGTGGAGGGCTGAGGTGTCTTGTGCCCCAGCTCCTGCTGCCCTTTATGGCTCAACATGGAAAAGCCTGAGGGAAAATCCTCCCCAGCTTATGCTCTATTTCTAGCCATACCACTGCTTGAGGGGAGATGGCTCAATCCTAAACGCCAACCTTGACCACTCTCCCTTCCCTATCTCCACCCTTTCATCGTTGCCCTCCCCCTTCCTCTGCCCAGTCCTCACCTCCAACCTCTCTATCACGCCCCGAATCCACCCCATAGGGCCCCGGGACAGGCACAGCCCTCAGGGCATCTTCTCACCAGTTTGACCAGTGCCAACTGGGAGGTCGGGCCCGCTGACAGACCCGCGCTGGCCTCGGCACGGGGAGGGACACCGGTTCGCCGGCTGCAGCAGCAGCAACCACAGGGACCTTATAAAGAACCACAGCGGATCCCGCTGGCCGGGCCCGGCTCCAGCACACGCTGCTAGGAGGAAGGTTCGGCCCATCCTCCTGCCAGGGGGGCTGCGGCTCTCCCACCCCCTCTGCTGCTTCCCCCAGGCTTCAGGGGCGGGGACGGTTGGGACGGGGTCGGGATCGGCTCCGGAGTAGTGCGGTGGGCAAGGGAAGCTGCGGCAGACACGCTGCTGCACAGGCTGCCGCCCACGGCAGCCCCGGAAGGCTCTGCCGGTCCCAGCCGCAGGGTCCCACTGCGGTTCCTCCGCCCACATCGTCACCTCCCGCCCCCCCCGCACCCCCGGGTACTGACCTACCCACGGCGCTGGAGGTGCTGCTACGGCTTATCCCGCTGTGGAGGGACGGAGAGGGTCCCGCAGCGGCCCCCGCTCAGTCTCTGCTCCCTCCCGTGCAGCCCTCTGCCCAGGAAGGTCCCGCGGGTCTGCGCCTGGGCTGCCGCCCCGCTCCCCACGCAAGGTCGAGATACCAGGTCGGTCTCTGCCGATCATGTGCCGACCGACTGCCGAGCGACACCCGAGCCTTGGCGTGAGTTGGGAGGCTGCGGGGACCAAGGCTACTGGCTGTGGGGGTCACCGGTGCCATCACCGGTGCACGGCCTTGGCCGTCTCTGCCACCAAGAAAGATGGAAGGTCACAGGCTGCTGGTCCATCCTCAGGCCAGACCCTGACCTCGACCACTGCAACAATTATCACCAAAGGTTTTAGGGGCACCACAAGGGTACTCCCTGCTCGAATACATCAGCCCAGACAGGCACCAGTGGCTGCTGGTTCCAGCTCATGGCAACCTTTGAGCAATCAGCTCACCAGCTTCTTTCTCAAACTGTTTCGGAAGCTTCAGCTTCACACTGAGAGTCTAAACAGTTGGTAGCATTAGTGATGGAGAACAAGGAAACTTCTTGCACCTCTCCCTTGCTGGAAAGCCTTGTGACACTCACCCTGTTTCTCAGTATAGCTCCTGCTCCAAGTTCCAACTTCCACTGCATGAGACAACAGATCCCAACCTCACCTGTCTCCCTCCCTGTCCATCATTGCTCACAGCAGCTACAAGTGGAGGTTCGATACAAGCCATGGAGCAGAGATCTAGGCTGCTGCCTGCCAGGAGCCTGTGGCAGAGCCCTGCTCCCCACCACCTCACTTCTCACTGTCTCTTCTGCAGCCTCTGCTTCAGGCCACTGCTGGAACCCAGACAGCTGCTCACCTACTACAGGACAGCATGGTGGATTTGAACATCGCCCGCAGCCAAGGAGATGGGCAACAAAGGGAGTAGGAATGGGCTCAGCAGAGATCCAGGGCGCTTTGGTGGGGGAATAAACATCCTTCCATGGCCTGTGCCATAGTCCAACACTGCTCTGACACCTGAGCTAGGAAGAAAGCAAGCACAGTGCCACAGCATCCTTGGCAGTGCTCTGTGCTCTGCTGACTATAAGCCAGTGTGGAAAAACCTCTGTTAAACCAGTGTCCTGCTGTGCATGCTGCTTGCTCTGCACCCTCACACCTCTGCCCCTGCAGTGGTGTGACTGTGGCATGACTGCACCCTGTGGATAAGTCAGACACTGCCTTATGACTTTCTTCAGAGTGCTGTTTCAGTCCGTTGTCTTAGCCAAGGAATAGAAAGCCAATTCTTCCTACAGAGAGCACAGATCATGGCTGGATACTGCCACCCTTCGCTGCCTCATGTTTCTCAGACATCATCATTCTGAAAGCACAAACCTTGCCTGGCCTCTGAGCCAACATGTCCCTGGTTTCAGCCAAGAAAGGCCTAACTGGGCACCTCTCTCTCTCAAAACACCCTTGGAATCATACAGGGACAAGAAAGCAGATGCAATACCCCCACCCTCCTCTCTGGTCTGCAGACACCAGAAAGGACACAGAGCTCAGATCCCCATCTGGCAATCCCAAGCTGATCCTACAAGGATGGTGCAGGTTGCAGTTAGGAGCGACAGAAGTTTGACTTGGAAAAGACCAAACCCAGAACAGTTTGGTGTGGGAAAGATCAAAGCTGATAAAGTGGATAAGAGAGAACTGGCGCTGTTCAGTCCAGAAAAGGCTGTGGAAGCATCTTATAGCAGCTTCCCAGTACCTGAAGGGGGCCCACAGGAAAGCTGGAGAGGGACTTTTTCTGATGGATTCTAATGATAGGACAAGGGGGATGGTTTCAAACTAAGAGGGCAGATTTTGATTGGATCTTTGGAAGAAATTTCTCACTGTGAAGCTGGTGAGACACTGGAAGAGGCTGCCCAGAGAGGTTGTGGATGTCCCCATCCTGGAAGTGCTCAAAGCCAGGTTGGATGGGGGTCTGGGCAACCTGGACTGGTGAGAGATGTTCCTGGCTAGGGAAGGGGTTTGCAACTAGATGATTTCTGAGGTCCTTTCAAAACTAAGCCATGCTATGATTTTATAATTCTATGATCCAGGAGGCTCTGGCATTGCACAGAAGGGTCACTTCCTGCAAACAGGGAGATCGGTGCTGGCACAATTGAGAGAAATTTTCTGAGATTCACCAGCTCTGCAGCTAAACCACTGGACCAGATCTCATATTCAGACCAGACCTGACCATGCTCCAGATGAGCGTACTCTGGAAAAGGGAAAAGATGCAGCCTGACAACTTGCCACATGACAAATCACAGAATCACACAATTACTGAGGCTGGAAAAGACCGCTAAGATCATCAAGCCCAGCCTATGACCTAACAGCACCACAACCTAGACCATGGCACTAAATGCCTCATCCAGCCCTTTCTTAAAACCTTCCAGGGATGGGGACTCCACTACCTCCCTGGGCAGTCCATTCCAGTGTCTAATCACCCTTTCCATAAGGAAGTGCTTTTGTTTCCTACCATTTCACCTAAACCTCCCCTGGCACAGCTTCAGGCCATGTCCTATCACTAGCTGCCTGGTAGAAGAGCCCAACCTCCAGCCATCTACAACCTCCTTTCAGGTAGTTGCAGAGTGGTAAGGTCCTCTCTGAGTCTCTTCTTCTCCAGTACCTCAGCCCAAGACACTGCTGGAAGGGGAAGGAGCGTAGGTAGGTAGGTAGGTAGGAAGGTAGCCCAGACATGATCTCACAAAGGGACAGGTTGGAAGTAGTGGGGCTGAGTTTCATTCTCTGCTCCACCAGAGATCTCCCCAAGCATGGGGCATGTGTTCTGAGCCTGGGTGCAGGCAAGCTTGGAGATAAGTACAGGGAACCTCTGGTGGGCTGTGCTCATCTCTGCCCTCCATCTCCCAACACTCAAAAGACTGAGGAGCTTCAGGAGGACAGGACGACCATGTGAATCTTGTCCTCAAGAAACAGAAGGCTGCTACGAGGATGGAGAGGGAATAGAAGGAAATCCTGGCAATCAGGAGGGAAAGGCTATTCTACTGGTACTCAACTTTTGACTTGCCTCTCTTCTCAGCCACCATAGTTGTTAAACTGTCCTGTAATAGGAATCACCAAAGGATTGAAGTCCTGGGTCTCCCTTCTTGCTAGGCTACAGGAAACCTCATGGCCCTCCAGTGCCAAACACAAGCTGGCAAACATGACAAATATGTGCTTCCATCAACACAACTACTACACCATCATGGCAATCACTGGCATGATTGGTCACTTCACAGAGCACCCAGTAAACCCAGTCCTGACCCATCCCCTCTTCTCCAGAAACACAGGCTAGGCTCTGGATGCAAAACACACCACTCAGGGTTAGACTTCACACCAAGCCTTGGTGGCCCAGCTGGACAGCAAGCAACTTGGTCACTCACCTCATGTTGGAGGCCAAGGGAGTACCAAAGCTGACCTCTGAGTGGCAAGAGTGGCAAGGGCTGTGATGAGCATCCTTCTTTTGTCTCACTCCCTCCTCTTCCCTCTCCGTCCAGGGAGCATCTATGGCCGAACTGGTCCCAGAGTCCGGCTCCAAGCGAGCCAGAGGAGCAAAGTTCTCCTCAATCTGCTTGGCACTGTCTCGGATCTGTCCCTGTATTTCTGGGGTGAGGGTTGGGAGGTCAAAAGTGAAAAAGGTCCCATGGGTGTGGGCTGGGGAGGACAGGACATCAATGGAGTCCAGGCTAGTGTAAGATGTGCCCTTGGCTCGATGGGACTCCATGATGCTCTCAAAATGCTTGCTGAAAGAGTCCATACCATCCTTGGAGAGGCTGTGTCCTAGGAGGAAGGGCACTGGAGATTTGAGCATACCCTTTGTTTCTCGGTCCATGATCCTACAGGGAAAGAAGGTGAGAATTGGTCACTAAGGAACAAGGGATAAAAGCCCTGAACCAAAAGCCCACGTGCTACTCTAGAAAGAAAATGAGGAGGGCAGAAACCTCTGAACATCAGTAAACCTACAAGGAAACATCCCACTTGCCCAAGACATCAGGGGAAGAGGGACTGGGCTGGTCTCCCTCCAGCCATATGCTTCTCCTTTAATGTGCCACAGACTTTTGTTCCTTTAGTAGCTCATCTTAATAAGAAGCTTATGAGATGGCTACTGTTCCCAGTCACTCGACTTGAGCTTAGATCCAATAAAGGGCTCAAGTACCAGAAGCAGGATGTTGTTTAACTCCATTTCCAACCAAGTATGGAAGTGCTTGAATTTTCCACAAGCCTTTGGAGCTCCTGCACCAGACAGCTTCTCCTGAAGATGCATGAGACAACACACCACCTTCCAACACTGTGATCACTGAGCACTGCACTCAGAGCATGACCCAATACCCACCTGTGAGTTCTGCTGGCTGGTTCCAGGAGACACCCAGAACCCAGCACAAAGCAATGCTGAGTCCCAGAACACATCTGGGACCCAGTATGGGGCAATGCTAAGCTCCAGATTTTCCCAGGCAGTATGGAAGGAGCCTTACACCTAGCTCTGGGCTCAGGGACCTGACCTGGTCCATGTCCTAGAAGCTGGGCCCGGTTCTTGTATCACCTTGTTAGGGATCAGCCCTGCAGGGAGGCGCAGTCTGTCTGCAACCCAGCCCAACATCTAAACCCCAAAGCTGTATGGGTCTTGACCTGTTCGTGATGTGAAGTGCAGCCTGCTTATCTGTCTGAGCATGTGACAACAGGGACATTTCTAGCACAAAGAACATCAATGCTTCAGCATGCAACATAAACACATCCCTAAAAGCCTACTTTACTCATAAGCCCGCTAACATTTCATTAAAGCAGCAGCAAAGCCCTTGTTATGCTACTTTCTCTTGTGATTAAAGGAGAGGAACTGCTCCAACTTCTCATAACATTTGTTATGAACAAACAGCTTTGTGCTGAGGACTCAGAAGATGTGTTGCTGTTACAAGCACCAAATCGTTTCATTCATTATGTGAAGACATATCCCTCAAAAATCTCCCGATTACTTAGTTCATCAGGCCAAGAGCTGGCAGCTTGACTCCTCCAGAGTGCCAGCTGGCTTCAAGGGGAGTGCAGCAGAGCCAGACACAGGTAAGCAAGGCAAGGCTTTCACCTGCCCACCATCATTTTCTTGGCTGTGTCCCACCACTTGACACTCTTACCATTCCAGTGGGGTCCCCAGGAGCAGCCACTTCTGGGGTGGCTTTCTGGCAAGGACAAGGTAGTAATGACATCTTTTAACATCTGCAGCTGAGCTTTACAGACGTAAATATGCATTCACTGTCCTCTGCGCCCAGCTGTGTACTACTAAACAGAGCTACTGCCACTGATTTTATTTTGTGTCTTGCATTTGTAAGGAGTGTGATGGACTGTGCCAGGAGGACAATACCAGGAAGGAACCTTGTTCTACAGGACAGGGAGCTGGGCTCATTCTTTAATCAAATATATTGCCACCAAGCCACAGAAAAATCACAGCTGGTTTCATCCACACCCTTCAAGCTTGGGAAGCAACCTCTCCACCCCGAGGTATCAAGTGCAAAGCCACTCATCTCCAGAAGGTGCTAGGTGTGGTAATCCAGACACAATGCTGCCTGCACATATCACTGCTGCTTGGACCTAGATGCTTCATCAGTCCCACTGCACTGCCCAGCCCCCCAGCAAGGGTCACCACACTGTCACAAGGCCAGACGATTGCAGATGGGAGGAGAAGAACAAAGGAGGGGAGGTAATGCAGAGACTGTAACTGAGCATCTGCACAAGGGCAAGGGGCAGTGGGAAAGCAAGTTGCCAGCCTTGAGCTGAGGTGGCAGAAGTGATTAGTCTGCCTTGTGTGAAGAGCAGGCAATACAGAGGGTAAACGGATTCTGGGAGCTGATGGCTACACTACACTGCACACTAGTGCCAAACCAGCAGCATGTCAGGGGAAGGTCTGCCCATGGGTCCTATGAGGGTCTTAGCAACTGGGCTTCAGCAGCTGCATTTGATGACCCAAAGAGGAAGGAGATCGCTACTCCATTCTTCCATCTGGTGCTGCAGAGCCACACTGTCCCCTCTGCAGGGAAGGAGGAATAATCACATGGATTTTAATCTGTCCAAATGCTCCCGTGTTGCCTCAGACCCCTGACTGCCCCAGCCATGTCCAACTCCTGTCTACAGGCACGGCAGGCACTGTGAGAGGATCTCAGCTCAGCAAAAAGAAGAGGCACCTCCCAGCAGCTTCTCACTTTATTCCTGTCTGAACAAAGTTTTTGTACAGACCAGCCTCTTGCACTCTCCTCAGGCTTCTTCACATGTATCCAGCTTTGGCAGCTGTCTGCTCTTTGGACTCAGTGTCTTAACTCCCACCTGTGCTCATGAACGACTCAGGCACCGCAGTCCCCAATGGATACCCAGGCTGCCCTGACATGTCCACACCATCACACAGGAGCCACACTGTCCCCAGTCTTCCCCATGAGGCGCAAATGCCTGCAAGCATCACCCCAAGTGCTGTCCTTCTCCAGCCCAGGGGATCCAGGAGCATCATGCCGAGCTGAAGCTCCAGGGCCACCTTGGGCTCTGGGCCAGGGGCTCAACCTGGGCACAACACACCAGAAGCTTGCAGATACTGAGGCAGGTTAAGCACACACTTAAGTGTGTGATAAAATCAGGCCTTAATCAATTATTTTAATCTCCAGCAAGGCTTGCCCTGAAGCTACTTTTTCACACAAAAGCTCTGAAAAAGCCTCACAGGTGACAGATCCAGAGGCTTTCCCTGGAAAGGCTAATTTACTTGCAGTGAGAAAAGGCATCTCTGCCTCCCATCAGCCCTCCACATTCTTGGGGGACTGGGGCACCCCCCAGCAAAGCTGCTTCTCTCTTATCAGTCCAAGGTACTCGTGCTGCAGTCCAGGCTGGGCCCTGCCTCCAGCTTTGCCAGCAAGTCTGCCAGTGCCTGGGCAGGAAAGGAATTTAGCCTGCGCTCACTGACATGTCTCAGCAATCTGGGACTAATGGGAATAAAGACAGTAAAGGCTTAGCCTAGTCATTAGAGTCAGTAGATCTGACTCTAAATATATTCTGTGAGCAGATTTGCTGGAAGAAGACGCTGATTCTTCCATTACTTTCCACGTTTTCTTTGATTTGGTGTAGTGATTTTTTAGCTGTTGATATACTTTCTTGATTTGGGAGGATAATCACCAAAGAAGATGCCTTTTGACCAGAATATGAAGGACAACAAGATAGTATCCAGCCAAAACCCGCCTTGCAGAGTGTGCTAAATGCTTAAGGCTAAATTTTCAAAGGGATTTACTGTCTAAATGCTGCAAATCAGCAATCCAAAAAGTACTTCAGCAATTTTGAAGGACTGCTCCTTCCCAGCTATGAAGACAGGTCTGGGTTACACCAGCTCCTGCAGCAGCAGATCAGTGCCGGTTCTGGGGAGACCAGGGGGCTTCTTAATCACCCATGTCATCACCCCTTCTGTGAGCAGGTAAAGCAAAAAGCCTGAAGTAGAAAACACTGACACTGGTTACTGGTAAACAGGGAGGAGGACTGCAGCTGCAGAGCATAGAAATGGTGCATAAGCAAAAATCCAGGGCTGAGATGCAGAGACAAAACAGGCTAGCGGCTGAAAGCTCATGATTTTCAAGACCCTGCCCAAGGGGTCTGCACCTACCTTGGGAATATTCAGGGGGCTGCAAAGCAAAAAACCCACTGGTTTACAAAGAAGCCATGTAAAACAAGCATGACACCCCAAACACAACACATCAATAATTCCACCAGAAGCACCATCTTTAGGGGTAACAATCCCTTTAAGGACACATGTAAGCTTTCAGTGTTGTGTGGGGAGCTGCAATAAGGTGTTTCAGAAGGTGAAAGGCAAGACTAGGCTTATGGCTTATGACTTGTAGAGGCCTAGTTCGTAATTTGAAATAAAATACCATGATGCAAGGCAATTTTAACTTGTTTGCAGCAGCAATAACTTCACACCTTACTTCCATCATCATTTATCTGGGACAAAATGTAGTAAAATTTTTCAGCTTTTCCTTAGAATCCAAAGTTTTTGAGGACCAGGAGGACAGGAGGTTTGTATCTGTCCTTTCCACTACAGGTGCCAGAGCTGGACAAACTGCTAGGAGCCTGTGTCCCCTTGGAACACACACCTCCCCTCCCCATCAGACCAACAGCTTCGTGCCCTTCTTCCCAGGGCAAGGGCACCACTGACAGTTATATTTTAATTATGTTTTCTCACCACTATATCAAAACCTCACTTTTCCTTTCCTTCCACTTAAATGCTTCCTGCTTAGCATTTGCATAGCTAGGTGAGTATGTGCTCTCATGAGGCATCTGAAGCATCTATGCTAGCTTTGTGCTTCCGAAGTGAGATTTCTCCTCATTCCTGCAGAGCGCTTGCCAATGACACCAAGCCCCCTCAACTCACCCAAGACTTTGACACTACATGTCAGAAGATGCCCTCAGCTGCCAGTGTCCACACAAGCATCTTCCACTCCCTGCCAGGGCCTTTCCCCTGGAGTTGGCTATCTCACTCTGTACTAGAGCTCCTTCCCCTCCTGATGCCTCCTGGGCTAGATGGACAGAGCCCATCACTCCTCATGGTCAAATCATTGCTCCAGAGAACACTCCATGGGTAAAGTCTTGCGCCACCAGAGCAAAATGAAATCTCTTGTAGGTCATGTCCAGTGCCCAGCACAGGGCCATCTCAGCCCAGATAGCATCAGCTGCACATGGGTGGGCAATTGAATGATAACCTTTGTGCCACCCACTCCATCAGCAATGGTTGTTTTGCTACACAAGTGAAAAACTACATAGGAGACAACAAAAGGCTTTTTCCAGCACAGCACATCCACCACTCTTTCCCAAACATGGCAAACAACTACTAAGGACAGCAACAGCACCTGCTCCCCCTGCTGCAGCAGTCATCCACAGGTGGGAGGGCAGCCTGGCAGCACCTTCCAGCACACAGCAACTCAAGACCATGGGAGCTGGGTGCCCTGACATCATCACTCCAATGCCTGGTAGCACCAGGGCATGACATAAGTTAACCTGGCAAGACTCACACGGGGAAGCTTCTACTCAACTGGGTGACCTGAACTTGAGGGCTCACCCCAGAAGAGCAAGGTCCATGACTCAGCACCAAGGACTACGTTATATGCACTGCTATACCCTTTCCATACGGTGATGAAGGCTCCCACTCAGTCCTAGTCCCAGCCCCAGTCACAGCAGAGTGATCCATGTCTCCCTACACACAATTTGTGTGAAATTACTGCTATTTTTGGTTCAGACACCCTTTAGGCAGTGCCCATTTTGCCATACGAGGAACAATAAAGAGTGTGAGATGAGCTTTTTGCCCTCACACACAGAGTCTCACCTTTCTTTGTTCTCCTTCCTCGTTGCCTCAATCATTTCATCATCCTCATCCGCATCCCTATCCTGTAGCCCATCCTTCAGGAAGCCAGTGCCCAGGGTGGGGGGTGTCTCCTCAGACATGCTGTTCCTCCTGCCTGGGGTGCCCCCAAAGCTTGGGTTGCTTTCACTGTCTTTCTGGCTCTCAATCGCTGAGTCCACCTCCTCCTTCTCGGCCAGGATATCATCAATGTTGGTTTCGCGATAGCACCTCAGCGGAACGGTGTCCAGGTCTGTCTCAGAGTACTTCACTGTCCTCCTTATAATCCCAGTCTCACAGGAACCAGGCTTCTGACTGTCAGGAGAAGACATTTCTATCTCCACCTCTACATGGCTCAGGCTGTGGTCAGACACTGATCCAGGTGGCTTGTTGGGCAGCATGTGGACGGGTTTCTGGGGGGGCTCAGTCAGTGGAGCAGAGGTGAGGGCTGAGGAACCTACAAGAGAGCCCCAAACATTCAGAGCCATAGGCAGCTGTGTCAATGAGTGTTGGGGAACCTCTCCTGCAGCATTACACACACGCACTAAGAGCAGGGTTGCATGTGTGACAAGCACCAGAGCACAGAAAGTATAAGCCAGAATTAAAAAAGGGCAGTAGAGGCAGACGCAGAGTGCTATCAGTGCTTGTGCACCTGGAGACAGCCCTGAGCCCCAATCTGAATCCCTGTGAGAGGCTAGGATGCAACCATCCATTTTGCACAACCCTTCGCATGGCCACAGGGGACTGTGCGGAGAGGCTGGTGTGTGCATGATCTGGCCCCAGAAGGATACACACTGCCCCATTTTGGGGGGCTCTCAGCTATCTGGTGGGCACCGACAAATCCCCCCAGGGGCAGTGATTCAAATTTGCAAAGGAGAGGTTGGTCCAGCTCAAAGGCAACCCCCCCACAACTTCTTACCTGTCTTTGGAGCATCCGAGGAGCCATAGAAGAATTCCCACTTAGCCCTGGCGATGCGCTGGGCATGGGCCGAGGTCTGCCGGGGGTACAGCCAGGCACTGCCCTGCAGAGAGGAAGGCAGTGAGCGGGCCATGGCAACTGCGCAGGACCCACAGGTGCTGCGGGGGACCCCAGCACCTACCTGGGGATAGGGCTCCGACTTCAGGGGGCTTCTGACGAAGGCGCCAAAGTCCTGGGGCAGCCCGTTGGTGAGGGAGCGGCAGAGGCAGCCAGCATCGACGGCGCAGTGCTCCTGCCCTCTGGGACACGGATCCCTCGGTGTCCTGCCCCCGGCTAGCAGCGGGTCGGACACCGAGGCCTCCAGCTTCAGGGTGCGCAGCAGCTGCTCCTGGGCCAGGGCCGGGGGCTGGGGGTGGCCGCCGAGCTCCAGGCTGCGGCTGAGACTGCGGGGCCCGTCCTGCTGCAGCGACTGGGGTCCGACTGAGCTGTTCAGAGCCCGCACATTGCCCTTCTCGATGAAGCGGAACGTGACGACTGAGCTGCGACCCTCCGGGGCCGGGGACTGCGGGGCAGGGGAGGCCGGGCCGAGCCGGCCCCGCCTCGGGGTGCTGGGAGCTGTGAGACGCCCCGCGCCAAGGCAACCCCCGCGGCCCGGGACTAGGGAGCCGGTGCTGCCATAGAGGCCGAGCGGGCAGCGGCGGGCGTCGAGAGCCAGGCCTTTGCGCAGGAGGTGCAGGCGGCCGGCGTTGAGGTTGGGGCTGAGGCAGATGGGGGCAGCGCTGCTGCGCCTGGTGGCCTCGGGGCTGCCCCCACCTAGGCAGGGCCGCCCGCGGGCCAGAGGCAGAGGTGAGGCGGCGGCGCAGCCCTCGTCGGGCAAGAAGCGAAAGGGACCACCCGCCTGGGCCATCCTGCCAGGGGAGGGCACAGAGGTGTCAGCTCCGAAGCCTGCTGGGTTCCAGGCAGCCCTGAGACGATGGTTGGGTCAAGGGGCCGCACATCCTCAGGCAGCTCTGAAAGGAGGGCGAGGAGAGCTGGTTAGGGGAGCAGGGCACAAGGATTGCAGGGCCTTGGGGAGGACAGGCAAAGGTGCCCTGGCTTGGCAGCAGGAGTAAGAGGGTCTCCAGGTGAGACAGGCTGGTGAGAATCAACTCCTGCTGGAAGAAGCTGGTGAGGTTTCTTGTGGACATCACACAGGAGCACTGGCAGCCCTTTGTTCAGTTCCCAGACACCCTCAATATTGGTGTTCTTCCCGGGGCTCCAAGATGCTCAGGCACTTCCCTCACAGACCCCACATGCAGTGCAAAAGCACACTGCATTTTAAAATGGATTTCATTCATCTTGCTTTAACTTGAATATATTTACTACCTACAGCCAACTAAAATACTTCAATAAAGGGGGAAAAAATATATACTGGATCACTGAGACATCCTCCAACTACACTTGCTCACAAGTGTAACGTGAGCAGCATGGGCAAGTAGCATCTCTCTATGGAGGTCAGCCTGGGTTTAAAGTGTGTCACACCGGCACATGTCACAGCCACTACTGGTGGCACAAAGAGAGCTGTCAAGACCAGCAGAAACAAGAAGCAGTGGGTATGACAATGCACCTTGGGGAAACAGAACATTCCTGCCCTTCACACATCTCACCTGCCTGTCTGTGCCTTGTTTATGCAGGGGATGAGAACAGACATCCACAGCAGCAGGCAGGTGGGTGAAGGTGAACCAGTAGGTGAAGGCAGGGCTGGGAGCCTACATCAGCACCACTGGCAGGGCTGCTGACATTTTGCTTTGTCCCAATGGAGCTAAAACTTATCCTTCCCAAGTTTCTCCAAATTCCTGATGTGCAGAAAAAACTCTGCTGTTTTTGCCTTCTGACAGATGCTGAAATATTAAGTCACTTACATAGATTTCATAATTTGAAAGTGAGAAATCAATGCCAGTTACAAGCAGAGGAAAGGACAGTTTCTCCCAGTTTCTGAGTACATACCAGATGATTAAATCGCTGAAGGATGTATGGCTGGATTTTCAATGGTGTTTAGGCTCCAGAGATGCAGAGACATAACTGATAATAAAATAGCCCAAATCACTCCATGGGGCAGGCGCCCATCTATCTGTCCTATCACAATGCTAAAAAAATCTGGCTCCTGCTGTGCAGCAACAATCTGTAATTCACTCACCACAAAAATACACTTAGAGGTTTAAGTGTATTTTTACATTACCATTTTTTTGTTACCATTTTTACAGCTTTCTTCTGTTACAGTGGTGTTCACATTCAAGGTTGCTTACGATAACTGATAACTAATAAAGATGTGGGGTTTATGTATCTCAACTGAAATTCCACTTTTTATCTCAATGCAGACTGACACACATGCCAAGGAAAAAAGTTATCACTAGGAATAGTTGTCATTAGCTGAAACATAACAAACCTACAAAAACCGGCCCATCTCAATGCAAGTGAATTATTGCTAACATAAAAGGGATAAGCACAGCATGTTCTTTTGGTTATCAAGGGAGAATTATCAAATTCAGAGTAAAGGCCATGCCCTCCTGTCAGCCACTGATGCCAGCTAGCTGCACCATCCAGCAGACTGATTTTTTCTTTAACAACCAAAGGTAAAAAGCACAAAAGCGAGAGATAATAAAAAAAATCAATGGTGGAGCTAAGGCTTCCTACCTGCTGATTTAAATCATTAATCAAACTGATGGTCTTTAAATCTCTGTAATGAATGGGTTGGGTAGTAAGGTACCAGTGGGGTGGAGGGATCCTTGATGGTCCCAGTGCCCGAAGGCAAGTTCTGCAAAGGAAAGCTCACAGGGACGCTGCCCGGGCAGCTCAGGACATGCGATCAGAGAAAAACTCGGGAGTTGCAGTGTGATAACCGAGAACTGCACATCAGTGGAAGATTTCATTTCTTCAGTAAACCATCTCATACGTATAAGAAACTTGCTCCTCCTGGCCTTCTTGGCCACTAAAGCAATGTCTAGGGATTTTTCTTGGCCCGTGCTTTGAGCTGGGGCCGATGCAACAGGGGATGGTTTCTCCCCGAGCAGTCGTCAGTTGCCGGGCTGAGCAGGGCAACGGTGGATGAAGGCAGCAGACAGCAGGAACTGCTTACGCTGCGGGGGAAGAGGACACCCACGCCAGGGATGTGTGGGGACAACACACAGGAGCTGGTGGAGGATGCGAGGAGAACGGGCAAAGAACAGGCATGAGATGGGAAGGAAGCAGGATGTACAAGGCTGGGATCTTAATTCACACGGTACCACTGTCAGCGGTGGTGGCAGGGGGGGTAAGGCAGCCTGTGGATGCCGGGTCATCCGATGGCGCTGGGGCAGGATGGCACGTTTTAGGGACACGGAGCAGTGTTGGGAGTGCCCTAGTGACAGACCGTGTGGGTGCCTGACGGCCCTGGTGCTGTAAGACAAACAGGAGACCCCTTCCTGAGAGGGTGTCAGGGTAGGGGACTTGCCCCCGCCTTCAGGCTGAGCGCACCCTGCCCTCCCTCGCCCGGCCTCCCTTGCCCGGCACCTCCCGTCTCGGAGGGATCAGCCCTGAATGGATGTGACATCCATCCGGATGAAGAGGGAACCCTCCTGGCCAAGGAAGCCGGCAGAGCCATCCTCTCCCCCCGCCGCGCTCCCCGTTCTTGGGCAGGGACCACCGCCCA
>VZRI01012598.1:207876-419687 GCA_013397515.1 Upupa epops | reverse complement strand
GGGATCGCGGGGAACTGTGGCAGCGCAGCGGGGAACGGGTGTGCGCCGGGGACGGGGATAATCGAGGAACCGGGACAGGCTATGAGCACGCAAAACTGGGGCGCCGGGGCCGGTGCGAGTACCGGGCTGCCTGGGGGGCGCCTGCGGGAGCCACGGGGTCACTAACGGGACTTGAGGCTGCCAGGTTCCGCTGCGTGCCCGGTGTTCCGACCTGACTGGTCCGGGCACTCCCCCCCGCCCCAAGGCTGCCGTTGTCCGGCCCCGTTCGGCGGGGCCCCCACNTTCGGCGGGGCCCCGGTAGCCTGCGAGCTGCCGGCGGGACGCAGTAAGGGGGCGTGGCTGGAGGCGCGGCCGCGGGGCGTGACTGTGAGTGCGCGTGAACTTCCGCCCGCCGCAGTGACGTCATCTGTCAACGCCGGCGTCGGAGAGGGGCTGAGGCGCAGCCCATGGAGCGGCGGGGAGAGCTGCGGCTGGGCGGCAGGTACCGGGCGGGGAAAGGGGCTGGGACCGGGATCGGGAACCGGCCGTGGGGTCCTGCGGCCGTGCGCAGACTCCGGTGGGCTCGGGGGCGGTGCNTGGGGCCGGATCCAGCCGCAGCCTCCCGTGGAGCTGCGGGACCCTCTTGCTCCTTCTTCGGCTTCTGCTGCCTCTCCACTGAGCCCAATGCCCCCGCTACTCGGATGGCACCTCCTAGGGTGCGCCTGAACCCCCCCGGGAAGCGGCACGTTCCTCCCCTCTCCCCCTGGCAAGGTAGCAGTTGCCCGGCGCTGGGTGCTGGGCCTGGTTTCCCGGCAGATCGGTGTTCGGACGTGAGAGCTGGGCACAACTGCGCTGCGGGTGCTTGCAGCATCGCTTGCTGCTTCGCTAAGGGACAGGAACTTCTCGAGCAGCTGGTGGAAGGCCTGACTAGAGCTTTCCCGGACAGCAGCGCAGGCGGGTGTACTGGGATGCCTGAGCAGTGAATGTCTCAGGTTGGGAAGAGGTGACGTGGTGGTAGGTGTGTACCGTGTCAATGCCTAGCCGAGAGGTTTTAGCCTGTGGGCTGACAGTATGGGAGATGTCGCTGAGTCTTTCTTTCTGACTTTCTTCTAGAGGCACCCGGCAGTAGGTGTGATCTAGCCCGGCTCCCTCTGTAGCCTGGCTCCCTGACTTCTGATGATGAGTTTGACCCCCTTCAGGGGATGCCTCCTGGACCTGCCCTGGGAAGACATCTTGGTTCCACATATCCTCTGTCACCTGCCACTGCAGCAGCTCCTGAGCCTGC
Organism: Upupa epops; assembly: GCA_013397515.1. NCBI lineage: Eukaryota > Metazoa > Chordata > Aves > Bucerotiformes > Upupidae > Upupa > Upupa epops. The sequence goes on along the minus strand of VZRI01012598.1, from coordinate 418,423 downwards.
AAAGGGTCAGCAAGTCATTCCAGTCTCTCATCCAGCTGTACCTGGCCAACATGCGCTGCTTTGACTCAAGCCAGGTATTGGATACCTCTGAGGCTGGGGGAGATGCAGATGTTCCTCTGCTCTGGAGCAAACAGGAGGGTGTCTGACTATGTGGGGAGAACAAACCCGTGTCAAGGAAGCTGGTTTCTGTTCAGGTGTCAGACTGGACGGATGGGCTCAGGGAGATGGTGATTCAGAGCCCAGTAATGCCAGTGTCTTTAGCAAAAGGCTTTGGGAGGAGTGAGCCTGGAAGCTCCACCCAGGTTATTATGGGCACTGGCTGGCAGAAACTTAAGCCAGCCCCTGGAGTGGCACGGCCTGTTGGTCCTCCTGGAGAGTGTGCAGTAGGGTGGGTCTGAGGGGAGGTAACTGTAGCTGGTCTTCAGGGAAGTTTGAGCTGGCCGGGGGAGACACTGCCTGAAGTACAGGAGTAGCTGCTGCTCTGTGAGGAAACAGAGTGGTCTAGCACGGGGTTGTTTGAGAGCAGGGGTGTGGAGCCCATCACTCTCCACACGTAAATGCAGGGATGATGTTGGGGGATGGAGAAGGCAGAGCATCTTCCAGCTTGTGGCCGCAACCTTGGCATGAGGGGAAGAAAGCCTGAAAGCAGAATTTGCCCTGGGATGAGGAGAAGGTGGTGGCTTTGTTCACTACTGTGACAGTAGAACAGAAGGGGAGAGAATATTTGTTGAGGTCCAGGCTGATCTGAAACCATTGGGAATACCTCACTCTTCCTGGGTTCCCCATGCAGATTGAACCTGCTATCCCTCGAGCTGCTTTTGTTAATCTGCTGAAGGACAACGAAGTACTGCAGCAGCTGGCACTCCAGAACTGCTCTGACTGGCTGACAGACAGGGAGCTGCTCCCCGTCATCGGGCAGAATCACCACCTGCACCAGATTCAGCTGAAGGGCTGTGCCCAGCTCAGCCGCCATGCACTGGTGGCCATCTCACTGAGCTGCCCCAACCTGCAACAGCTCTCCCTAGCTCACTGCGAGTGGGTGGACAGCCTGTCTCTGCGCAGCCTGGCCGATCACTGCAAGGCGCTGGAGGCTGTGGACCTGACAGCCTGTCGCCAGCTGAAGGATGAGGCCATATGCTACCTGGTGCAGAAGTGCAGCAGGCTCAAGTCTCTGTCACTGGCTGTCAATGCTAATGTGGGTGATGTGGCAGTTGAGGAGACTGCCAAGTGCTGCCCTGAGCTGGAGCACCTGGACCTCACAGGATGTCTGCGAGTCAAGAATGACTCCATCAGGTACTGAGCAATGTGGGGAGTCGGGGTGGGGGATGGCAGTTATCTATCATGGGGAGGGAAAAGTCACATTTCTTCATGCTGAGAGCAATGAGAGCTCAGTCAGGGGGAACAGCCACTAGCAGACCCTCCAGGACAGGCACTGTGTACCACAGCTACCAAATTTCCCCGGGTGTCATGGAGGGAGGGTAGTTACACAATCTGATCGAATCCCTTAAGCACCAGGGTGCTTCTCCCAAAGGGTGGTGCATGTGTGAACAGTGGGCTACTGGGAGGGGTGAGCGTGCACTTACAGGAGTTCTGGCTTGCAACCTGCGTGCACTCTTTTCTGGCAGGGTCCTGGCTGAATACTGTCCCAAGCTGCGCTCACTGAAGGTGAAGCATTGCCACAATGTGGCAGAGTCCAGCCTGAGCATCCTTCGAAGCCGTGGGGTGGAGTTGGATGTGGAGCCTCCGCTGCAGAGGGCTCTCGTTCTCCTGCAGGATGTGGTTGGCTTCGCCCCTTTCATCAACCTCCAGATCTAGAACTGCTGCTGCTGGGGAGGGGGGGATGGATACGACACTGGGATCCCAGGAGGATGCCAGCACTGGCTGCTGTGGAGATGTGCAGAGGGAGAGGTCAGTCTTGGTGAGGCTGGCCCGAGTGGGGTTCACGCTTTCCTCCGGGGCTGTTTAGCAGCTGTTGGGTGTTTGTGAGTGGGCTTTGATTGTGCCTCTGGGGAAAGTAGCTCCCTCTGCATTGGATAAGAGCGAGTGACCTGCAGGAACACCATGGTGCTGAACAGGCCTTGGCAAGGCCAGGTAAAGTTAGGATTTATTATTTGTTGTATTTTAAAAAAATCTCTCTTAAGTGGCAGCTGTCGAGAGCAGGGGACTGTTCCATGGGGACTGTCCCCTGGAGTGGGTACATGCCAGCAGAGCTGTGGAACCAGGTCAGCTGAAGCAGAAGAAATGCCCTCCTCTTGGGAGAGGGCAGGCCCCTCTGGGCTCCAGGAGGAGGACAGAGTGAGCCCAGCTCCAGCCTGTGGCCATTGGCCAGCCTGGCACCAAAGGGCTGGCATGGCCCTAGTGCAGGCAGTGTCTGTCCAGGCTTAGGATGCTGGATGAGGCTGGTGCAAGGTGGGAGCTGTTTTCATGGGGAACGTGCTTCTAACTCCAATCTCACTGACGGAAAACCACCAAACCTAGCTGTGCTGTCACTGAAAGCAACTGGTCATTGCCATTTGCTTCTTCTAGCTTTGGATGTTACATCTGAGTAGTTAACAAACAGTATTTGCTAGTCTGTCCTGCTCCAGTTTGTGTTGGCAGCAAGAGCCTAACTCTGGACTGGAGTTCAGCCTCAGCTCTTGCATCCGCTAGGTCGTTAATGAAACAGCAGCCACATCTTGTGGAGAATGTGATGATGCCAGTAATTAAGGGAACAGAGGATGACCTTGCTCCTATCTTTAGCCCCAGGAGGAACTGAGAATGGCATCTCTAAAGCATGTTTATGCTCTGGCTGAAGTACACACCAACTCACCTCTTTATTAACACTGGCACTCAGTTTAAAGCAACAGTGCACAGACTTGTAAAAACTTGCTGCAAAAGCATAAGCCACACCATAGACCTAAAAATGTCCCATGCAAGGAAGAGCAGAGAATGTCCAGGCCTGAGTGAGCCACGGTGGTGTGCCCATGGGGGCAGAGGCGACAGCTGCACAAGAAATACGTCAGCCACAGTAGTTGAGGAAGCTGAAAGCAGTGTCCTGGCTCCCAGGTTAGTTCCAGTTAGTGGCAGATTGAGGAGTCCCCTCATCTCTAGGGCCTTATGTCCATCCTGCCATGCTTGGCCAGCAAGGTGGAGGCTGAAGAGCAGAAGGACCTGGCTGTCAGTGGAACTTGTACTTCCTGGCTGGTTTGAGGCTGATGTAAGTTCTCTTCATCTCCTCACTCTCAGGCTTCTTTATGTCTTTGTACCTCTCTCCCTTTGTACTCACCACCTGGTTATCTATATAGCGAATCAACTTCTTGGGAGCCTGGAGAGGAAAGCCATGAACAAGTGGATGAACAGCCACAGTGATAAAGAGGGGACAAGCAGCAGCAAAGCTGTGCTCTGGGGGGCAGGTTCAGGAAGACAGGAGTCTTTGGCTGTTTTACCTATTCTTTGTGTTTGGAATCTTGGCCAAAAAACTGGGAAGGAAGCTGTCTCGCTGTGGAGAGCAGGAACCATACTAGTTGTGAATAGTGGGAACTACCAGACCCTGCAGCACCTTTGCTAAGCTAATCCCTCTATGCTTATTAGTGGGCTCTGCAAACAGTCCTGCCTTTGATCTGTCCCACTGCCCTCTGGACTTCCACCCTGATTTTTAAAACTGGTAGCTGAAGGCCATTCCCTAACTGCTGATGAGCCGGGACTGCTCTTACCTCTTTGGGTGGAGCTGGCCGATGTGTTTTGTGATCATCTGCGCTATCCACCATCATGTATCTGAAACACAAGAAGCATTTGGTGTACACTGTTAGCTGGGGCTGCAAGGGGCTACTCACATTCTATATCCCTTCTCCCCTGCCTGGTTTGTGGCTGTGCTGCATGTCCTACATGCTTAGATTGCAGCTAGAAGCACTTAATGTTCCCCTCTGGATGAAACAGGCAGAAAGTACGTCACTGTGGTGAGAATCCAGTAGGATTCTTCTAGAGTAGCGTCCTTTGCTGTGTGTGAAGGGTATTGAAAACTCAGGCTGTTGAAAACGCTGATTGCCCCTGCAGAACAGGCGTTGAGGTATGTGTGCTCTGCCACTGGGGCAGCTTTGCTGCTTCTCAGGCCATGTGATGGCAGCCAAAGGAGACAGAGTTGAGATTACAGGACCAAGCTGGGTGCTTTTGCTATTAAGAGATGGTGTTCCTTTCATGCTTTATCTACTACTTGACTATAAAACAGGTCTGTGCTAGAAGCACCTTCATAAAAGCATCATTTTTTTCCTTACGTGACTGAACTGAACTGAGCATTTGCTTACTGTACTGCTGAGTTACTACTCTTGAGTCTTTGGTGCTGGTTTAGCATTGATGCCCATGGCTTCTCCCCCACCTTGTATATGTAGTTGCTCCTATGTATTTTCAGCTATGGTGATCTGCTATCTGTACCTGTGCTTGAGCAATGTTTAAAATTCAGGATGTTGCCAAAACGTCATTAAATTCAAGTTCCCAGAAACATAACTAGTGGCTGGTGCACTTTTGTTTCCTGCCATGTTGCTCTGAAACAAGTTCTGCATAGGAGACAGGCAAGCAGAAAGGGACTGCTGATTCTACTTATATGCTGTTCTGCCTTACTTTATCTTCCCTAGCCCACTGTTTATTCTGTTACTGGGGAGGATGTAAAGCGGTGTAAAAGATGTGGCTGGACAGACACATGGAACCTGTGTGCCTGCAGGATACTAGTGAAAGCTGATATCTTAAACTAGATCAATAACACTACTGTGTGGGTTTTCCTGACGAGATTTAAATGCTTTTGGAAGTGAATAAAGGTAAACCAGTCCTACTTTCCTTCCCCAGAAGTCCACAGGGAGACTTCAGAGTTTTCTTTAAATGCATTGAATTCACACCTTCAACAACTGAGATTTAATCTTAGTGATAAAGCTGTACAGGCAGTGTCTTAAACATATCTTCAGCCTTGTTTGGACTGTCTCCAAGGATGGAGGTATGAATGAGTTGCTGTAGTTTTACAAGTCACCATCTGTCACCTAAGCTGCAGCATGATGTTTGTGCCTGAAACCTTTTAACCAGGACCTCAGCTGACAGTACTGTGATTTACAGTATACCTGTAAGAAGTTGAGACCTTACACACAGCAAGCACTGTGAACCAGCTGGTGCAGGTAACCTGTTTCAGTGCCAGAGCTCTAAACAAAATCCAAACACAGGTTTTTGCTGGCTTTTTTTCCCCCACCCAAAGACTGGTATTTATGCTTAAGATGTGTTCGACTGTACCCAAATCAGCTTTACATTATCCTTTACATCATCCACAGCACCACTGTACAGCCCAAGTTCTCTGTAAAACCTGCTGTCATCCTAACCCTCCTCAACCTGCTTCCTCCTCACTAGAAGCAAAATAACAGGTTCTTTGTTGCTAGGTACTTACTTCTGTAGGATAACCTGTTTTACATCCTCGTGGTTGGGTGCCCTGTGAGGCCGTGCCAGTTCCTGGGAGGAGACAAGGTCAATGGGTGAGTAGAATGACACAGGATGTACAGCTACCCCTTGCTAGCTTGCTGAGCCTAGACAGCCTCTGTGGGAGGGCAGTGGCAAGGGGTGGAGCGAGGCTGTTGCTCTGGGTGATTCTCCTAGTTCACTGTGCAGGAAGTTCCTGTTGTTAAAAGCTTGTGCTTGCAGCAGATAGCTGGGACAGTTGTGTCTGCTATGTCCTGCTCCTTTGCCCTCTTCCCCCCCCACAGCTCAGAGTACAGTACCTTTGCACTTGCACCTGCTGGACCAATTTCCACCTTCTCCTCCACAATTAACTGCACTGCCTCCTCCAAGTTCCCCAAGGCCATGGCGAGTGCTTTCTCTGCCTGGCTCATCGTACAGGCTGGGAACATCTCCAGCAGCAGTTCTACCCCGTCCTTCAAGTCATGACCTTCCTAGTTGGAGCAAGAGATAGAGGTAAATTGTGGAGGAGGGGCCCTATTGAAAAGGGCCCTTCTAGATTTGTACTGTCAGACAATTCAGTTTGCCCTTAGCTGAAGGCTTGCTCATTAAAAGCCTAACTAAATCCCATTCCTGAAGCGAATGGGGTTGTAACTGCAAGTACAAAGCATCGTTGTTCTTTAACCTTCTCCCCCTTTATTTCAGCTTTCTTTAAAGTAGGGCTGCTGTGCACTGGCTCATCTGTGTGGCCACGCTCCGCGTCTCTGTATGAGTGAGCTTTCTAGACACTGCAGTGTGAACCTGAACCACTGTTCACCTTGTGAAGTGCTTTGATCAGAAAGGGAAGGGACTGTTCAACAGTGATCTGTGGCTACATCAGAAGGTGGTGCAGCAGCAGCATTTGCTAGAAGGCTGTGGACGTGGACTGACTGTGCTGCAGAGTAGGAAGAGATCAGTGCTGGAGCAACAGCAAGCAGAGAGTGACAGAAGGAGGTGCTGCAATGCCTGCAGGCTCAGAACCATTGCGGCATTGCAGTCAGTGCCATATAGCTCAGAAAGTGCACAGCACAGGAGATAACCAAGGGTGGGACTGGTGCCTTTGGGACTGACCTCTAGATGTGATTGCTTCCTGTGCAGACACCACATCATAAATGGAGAGAGAAATGTGATCCAGCTTAAACTGTGGAATGATGTTAGAGAAACAGGGTAAAGTGGGGCAGAGATTAGCTAGGTGTCCCTATGGTGCTGCTGTGGGATTTCTTGAGGGCAGTGGGACAAGCTCTCTCAACAATCACTCTGAACTCATCCTTTTTGGTGGCTGGAAAGAATGAGCTGGAGCAATGGCTCATACTCTTCTGTCAGCATTTAATTTTCCACTTCCTGACACAGCCTTGCTCAGCCCATGTAATGGAGATCACAGACACCAATGATGCTGTGTCACAGCATATGCTGTGGTTCCTGCCAGAGCCAAAAAATGCCCTCAGGTGGTGCTGGTAGCCTAGTGCTGTGTGACTATCTCCATTGCTCCTGTGTTTGGTGCTCATACCTGGGCCTCAGCTCCATCTGTTGGACTGCACAGCCTTCCCCTGTTGCAGGCTTCAGTTCCAGGCTCCTGGCCCTTGCTCAGGTCTTCAGAGGGTGCTTCACTCCTGCTCTCCATTGCCTTTTGCCCAGGTTTTTCTTTAAAGACACAGTGATACCTCCTGATGAACAGCCCCACTCAAGATGGAGCTCCAAGTTCTCTGTTAGCATTAGATTGCTAGTGTACTGTGTACCAACGAAAAAATCCTCCTTAAGTGAGAAGACAGAGAAGCACTACTGTTCCTCCTGCCCTCAGTGGGCACAGCTGCAGCTCTGCTTATATTGACCTGCAAGAAGGCAGTGCTGTCGCACGCTGGAGTGCCCGAGTGCTGCATTTCCAGGTCTTATCTGGTGTTAGCTGCTTGTGATTTCAGTTCTACCTGTCAGTTCTCAACCCTCTAGTGCTTTGGTGGTGTAAACTTACAAAACTTTTGTTGCATTTCTAAGAATTTCCTTCTGTTTGCCAGGAGAACTAATGTGTGTTTTTCATTTAAAATTCGGGAATACACTCTAGTAGTCCCCAGACTGTATGTGAGCCATCACACCCTGTGATCAGGCTACACAGATGCATCTGTCTTTTCAGGCTTTGTGTCACTCTAAGAGGAATAATTTCATCTCTGTTCTGTCCTCTTTCAACTGGGACAGTGCTGTCCTTCCACAGTGTGGATTTATCAGGATCCTCAAAGGGTAGGATACAGGGTACCAAAGCAGAGCAGCAGATTTTGTCAAGTTCAAGAAAGCAGCAAGATAAAAGACACAGCTGTCCATTCTACACTATGTAGCCTTCTGGCAAGAGAGCAGTGATGTTAAGAAAAAGCCAGACTGCTGTGCCCTGGAAGTTTTAATATCCAGGCACTTCTCTTTAGAGGGAAGTACCTTTTGGACTGATGAATACAGCAATCCAGCTGAATGCTGAGGCTAGAACTGGCTGCTGGGATAGTGTAGCTATCTGCAGTCCAGCACAGTGCAGACAAGAGCACATCACTGCTGATTCTGCATCCATACCAGGATTCAAGCGTGAATCGGAAGAGAGGTTTGAGGATGCTCAAAGTCTAGAAGTGATACAAGTAATCAACTGGATTTGTTATTTGATGATGCAGTTGATGGGCTGCCTGCTGGCAGTGTTGCTTAGGCAGATGGCTGTCAGAGGCAGGCAGAAATCCTCGCTTTCAGAATGAACCTTCAGTAGAATTTTAACAAGCAGCTCTGTATGTGCTATTTCTTCCTTGTTACTCTGGACTTGATCTCACCAGAGGCATTTGGAAATCTGATCAAGAGTTTTTCACCCCAGTATGAACTGGGCAATATTCCATGTGGCACAGCTTTCCTATGTGGTGTTACAGAAAACTTGAATGAACATTAAAAAAAAACCCTGTCAATCAATTCAGTCTACTTTGAGTTCCTAACTGTGGCAAACAAGACTGCATTTCGTCCTATCACACTGCTCAACTCCAAACACTACTGCTGAAAGCATATGCAGAATACACCATCTTATGCTGAAACTGTCTGTGTAACTCACCTTTGTTGCGAGCTTCACCAAGCCTTTCTGAGAGGGAGAACATCATTTCACAGATATCCCCACTGCAAGAGACAGAAGCTGTACAATTAGTGTGATGAATAAAAGCAGTACTGTATCCTACTTGGCCACCTTTTTATAGAAGGACAAAGCTTGATGGAAAGCCCAACAAAATAAACTGGCTTGTCAGACAGCCAAGGTCCTGTTTACAAACTATGCTAGGATTTCCTGTGTGACTTGGTCGAGGTGGTCCTGCTGTGGCAGGGGGATTGGACTAGATGATCTTTTGAGGTCCCTTACAATCCCTTATGATTCTATGATTAGCACCTGTGTATTTAAGTAAAGACTGACACGTCACCATGGCACGAATTTGGTACTAACACATCTTCAACTGGGTATAACAAAAGAATTTATGGTACTGAGAGGCTTGGGCCCCCAGTGCATGACAACGCACATACAAAGCGGTAACATTCCCATACCTGTGGATTTCTGCAAAACCAGGGATATACGCCTCCATCATTTCCACAAAGGTGTCCATGTCAAAAGTCTCCTCAGAGGATTCTGGTGAGCCCAGCTCTTCCAGGACACCCGTGATATAAGAGAAGAAAACATCATCCATCCCACTGCAGACAGAGAATACAGGACATGACAGCAGAGTCCACAGGCCTGTTCTTCCTCTCCATTCCCATTCCCTCTAAATTTGTATTTTTCTAATACAGCAGAAGGATCTACGTGACTGTATCTTGTGGGCAGATCCCACCAGTGAACCCAGGAAGCAGGTGGTCAGTGGCTGAGTGGGAAGCATCTATGTATAAAATACCACATGCCATGCTGCTATCTAGACAGCACTGGATCAAAATCCCAGCATTTGCCTAGGGGCTGTGCTTCTGTAGGTGCTTCAAATGAACTAACCAAAACATTCTAAGTGCTCAAACCCTGACTTTTTTGTGCTGACTGGTGAGGTCACCATAATCTGTCAAGTTGTAGTTTCTGTAGGATGCAGTGTTCTGTGCTTGCTGCTCTCTGTGCCTGTGTCACTACTTCTGTTGGCTGCAAAACCAGCTGCTGTGTCCCAGCCTCTGTGTGCCACCAGAGTTCAGAAGAGGGAAAGCCCTGACATAGCATTAACACTCCTCAAAAAGTCCTTTAGGAGTTCTGTGGAATTAAGGGAATCCCATCTTCTAATCCGTATTACTGGACAAGAAATGAATCATCTTGGTCAGCAAAGAAATGACATTGCTAGATTGCAGTGCTAAATGATAGTTGTTCAAGCATTCCTATCACAGCCTGGGCAAGTCACCTGCACCCTGGATCTGATTTAATGGAAAGCAGCACAAAGTACAGGAAAGCTGTAGAGTTCAGTATGTTGTGTAGAGACAATTAATGCACGGTTCAAGCTACAACTATGATACTGCATCTTCCTATGTCAACATACCTGAGGTCTGCTGCAGGAATGTGGGACTGGATGAAGCATGTCAGCGTGTCTCGAATGATTCCTTCAAGGTCCATCTCTCTCTAAATGTTTTTCTCTAGAAAAAGAGTAGGAAAAAGAAAACTCCATGTAATTTCCAAGGCAAGAATCAGATCACAACATCAAGATCAAAAGATAGGCATGGTATATGCAAGCGTGCTCTTCCCATGAGAACATTTTACACAATCCTCCAATTTGTCTTGTTATCCCTGGGTAAACAGCAGGCAAAAATATCCACAGAAAGCAGCAGTATGAGGATCCACTGGAAACACCAGCCTAGGATTCCATGCCTCTCCTGCTCGTGTTGATGCTGCCAGTATGCTGCTGTACTTTACATTTTAGATGTCCCCTCCAAGAAGCAAAGCTGGAAATGCAGATGTGTCCAGCTGCAGAACCTCAGAGACACCTCCTGAGCTGGAATGCTCTGCTGTCTAGTAAGGAAGCAGCAGCTAGTGGGTTTGTATCCCTAGTGTAGAAAGGGGTGGACCTTCCAGCTAAGAGTTTCTGCAGTCATGCTTGGACTCAGGAATGAGTGGGAGGAGGGGTAATGTCTCCTAAAGAAAGGACAACCTAGAGTGTATTTTACAGGGAAATACCAAGCAGGGCACAGGCTACTAGTCTGCCAGCCAAAATATCAAAGGTCTCTAGGTCAAGTATGAACTGCCAGTGGAATCCTGCTCAAACAGGAACCCACTGTTGTGCTCAGTAAATGAGCCATTCTACAGCTGATGCAGCTGCCACAAGAGACACTTGATAACACAAAACCCAGGGGTGTTGTAAGAATCACATAGCTCCTACAGAAACAGTGGCAGAGGGGGGCTGCCCACAGCCCTCCTTCAGTTATCAGTATTGGGCCTGGATTGAATTAAGTGGAGAAAAGCTGTTCCTTAATCATTCCTTCTTCTTGGGGTCTACAAAGATGCTGAGTGGACAAAGCCCATGTGTAAACACTAAGTGCTTCCAAGGAATGAGACTGGCTCTGCACGTAGAGAATCTGATGTGATCATCAGACAATGAGATCCCAAAGGTCATCAGTGATCTGAACAACAGATCTTACAACCTCAGTAAGTTTGTAATGACATCTAGTTGGGCAAAAGTGAGGGTCTGCTTGAGGGTGGGACTGCTGAGGCTGTTCCTTAATCATTCCTTGGATCAAAGGGCTGAGGCCAACTGTATGAGGTTCAACAAGGCCAAATGCCAGGTCCTGCACTTGGGTCACAATAATTTCATGCAATACTATAGGTGTGGGGAAGAGTGTCTGGAAAGGTGACTGGCAGAAAGGGGCCTGGAGGTGGCGGCTGACATCTGACTAAATATCAGCCAGCAGCATACCCAGGTAACCAAGAATGACAACACCATCCTGGCTTGTACCAGAAATAGTATGGCCAGCAAGAGTGGGAAGTGATGGTCCCCCTGTACTTGGCACTGGTGAGGCCACACCTCAAATTCTGGGTTCACTTTTAGACCCCACACTACAAGATATTGAGCTGCTGAAGCAGGTCCAAAGAAGGGCAACAAAGCTGGTAAAGGATCTTGAGAAGTCGTTTTATGAGGAGCAGCTGAGGGAGCTAGAGTTGTTTAGTCTGGAGAAAAAGGTGGCTCAGGTGAGACCCTATCACTGGCTACAACCACCTGAAAGGAGGTTGTAGAGAGATGGGTGCTGGTCTCTCCTCCCAAGTAAGCAGCAATAGGACAAGAGGAAATGGCCTCAAGTTGCACCAAGGGAAGTTGAGGTTAAAGTTAGGAAAAACTTCTTTATTGAATGGTCATCAGGCATTGGAACAGATTGCCCAGGGAGCTGGATGAATTGTCATCCCTGGAGGTACATAACAAACATGTAAATATGGAGCTTAGGCTGGGCTTGGTACATTTAGGTTAGTGACTGGACTTGATGATCTTAAATGTCTTTTATAAAAATGAGCTTATGATTCTATGATGCCCAGAAAGGATTGTCTGCAGCTTCTGTTTTAAACTAAAAACTTCCTTTGCCTTCAGTAATTTTAATTTGAAAACTCCCATCTCACAGGATTAGAGGAAAAATAAGAGTCCAAACTTATTCAGGTAGGAGCTTGTTCTGGGTTAGAATGAAGGTCTACATTGGTTCTGGGTTGGTGACTGTACTCCAAGCCCACCAACCAGCTCTCAACAAGAATTCAACAGGCAATTAAGCAACTTTGCCAAAAAGAAAAGAATTTATTGAACCCATCACCAGTGGGAAAAGGAAAAATCTCCAAATAAATGAAAGAACCAAAAAAGTAAACCAGAAACTGTACCACAATGCCTTTATACACACTCAAGAGAAAGGGGAGACAGCTAACGCATTGGATTTTGGCTTCAAATGAGAGCCCTGGGAAAAGACAGAGTACACTATCACTCTAACCAGAGGGGGAATTCAGCCATCCCCTCCATCCACAGAACTAGGTAGGGCTCCTGAGGCCCTCTTATGTTGTGATGCTTGTGGAAAAATTCCTTTCTCAGCCCTCTTGCAGATGCCAGCTTTCCCTGTACATCTCAGGCTTGTTTCTAACTCTTCTTGTCTTGGGAGTGTTTCATCTTCAGGCTGCAACAGCATCTGACATGCAGGAACACAACAGAACCCCAGTCTCCTGTTTATCAAAGGTTTAAGGAGATTGGTACTTTACGATCTCTGGCTCTTTCAGATCAAAGGCTTCTCCCAGTCTCAGTGGCAGAGCTGAGATACAGCATCTGTTGTAAACCACATGGCTCAGGTCAAAGAGGGACACACCTATGGTGAGGACAGAGGCAACATGGCACTGGTCACACGGGGCTATGCCTGTTGTGGTAAACAGGCCTTCTTCAGGGTCTTTTCTTCTTGTTCCTGTTTTTCTTCTCCTAAGTGGTTATGGCTCTGAGGGAGGAAAAGGGTGAAGAGCTCACCACCGTCTCTTGATCTTCCAAGGCAATCAGGCTGCAGGAACAGTGTGTGGGAGAAGTGGCTTCTCTCTGGCCCGCTGACACTGTTCTGGATGCAGGAACTGGGCTACAGCTGGCAGTTACAGTCCAAAGGTATTGTTCCCTCTGTGTTCCCCCATCTTCAGGGAAAGGGGAGCTGTAGCTGCCCTTCCTAGCCCCGGTGGCAGTGGGGCTGCAGTGGCTGGGCCTTGCCCTGCCCTGAGATGGGTGAGGCTGCTCTCCGCCCAGCAAAGCTGTCTTACCAAAGGCAGGAGAAGAAGGCAAGAAAACAGGAAGTCCACTCCCTTTTTTGGACTTTGTCTACCAATCACTTGTAGAGTCAAGACACTGACCAAGGAGTCTGCTGGGAAAGTGACCCCCAGTTTCAAAATAAAACCCTCTTTCAGCATAAAAGCACAAAAATCAACACCTGAAAATTTGGCACTTTTCAAACTACAACAGAGCTCTTCATGCAAACACCCTAAGTGAGTTCCTAAGCTCCCACGCTTTTTCTGACCCATGAGGATCCCCTGCCTTTTTCCTCACTTTTGCATATGCCATAGCCTGCAAGTGTCACAGCTACTGCCCATTTAATGTGTCTGAGTGGTTTATGTGTTCTCTAACAGTGGAGAGAATCCAGCTTACCCTTTCCATCTTTGAAACATATGCAGAAAATAAAGGTCAGCTTAGTTCTATCCTTCTCAGACATCAAAAAGCCAACGATAAGATTTTGAATCTCACTGTTGTCAGTAATACTGTCCCAGGCAGCACCCTTTTCCCCCCATTTTGAGCTGCATCTGCCAATGCTAGCAACTACCAGGCCCCTTGAACTTGGAAGTACAAGAAAAGTAATTCTCTTTCTTACCAAAGTCAGGGATGGAACATCAAGATATAGCAATTAAAATGTTCTTACTACAGTCAGTACTATCAAAAAGCATGACTATTTCCTTCTTACTCAGTCTTTATGACATCTTGGGAACTAGAAGTCTAAAAGATTTTGTTCACTCCCATGGAACAGGCCAATATTCTATAACAGATAACTGTTCAGTAACAAATAACATATCCTCATAACCCAATCACCTGAACAACAGAGCACAATTCACCATATCAAAGGCACTTTTGTGAGGTCCATAACTTAGCTGCTGGTAATTTATTCTGATCAATAGAACAGGCAAAGTCACTCATCTCCTTATTCAAACACATTTGCAGGCAAGTGTCAGAGTGGGTCAAGAGAAACACAGAGAAAAATAATTTGGCAACAGGAGTATCATAGCTACGGCCAGTCACTAACTGGTCTTGAATCTATTCAACAACCTCTGGCAACCACACAAAATGCCAGTGTGAAGTACTTGAAAATGTTCAGGTATTTTCTTGTGCAGTTACCATGCAGTATCTGTACACAAGTTTATTTCCTCATGTCTGTAAGAAGAAAGAAGGCAGCAGGTTTTAACCATTGGTTGTAAATTCCCTCTGGCATCTTAGACAAATCTACCCGCCAGCACATTTGGATTTAAGGTTTCCATCCAGAAGACAAGCTGCCCTCTTTAGCTTGCCTTTGAAGAAAGGAAACCTTTCAAGTGACAAAAGCATGGTCTTAAACTAGTCTTACATCAGAATGACAGAATGCAGTTAGGTGATCAAGTATTTCTTGATCAGCCATCACCTTTCACCCAAAGAACCTAGCTTCACTCCTTTAAAACCAGAGGCACCAAGAGAGACAAATTTACTTGTATTTGATCATTTATTGCCGTGGGGTAGAGGTTTCACTCCCCACACAACCTTTGCACGATTTCTATCTGGGGGATTCGTAGTGCACCATGGCTGAATGAAGCTTGTGGAAAGCCAAGTCTTGAAGGTCTTCTGGCCTTTCAGATTTGGTGCATAGAGGGAGCTGATTAAAAGCCTATGTACCAACACTGTAAATGGATTCTTCAAGGAATAAATTGGTGTTGCTGCACATTCCTCCCCACAGAGCTAAGTTTAGAATTGTGTAACTCAGGATACCAAAACATTTCAAGTGTCATACCTTAAATTACACTTTTTCTTTCTAGTGGTGACCTACAATACTCAAAGGAGACATTCATGAGAAGGGATTATCCTGTGTGCACAGTTTTATGATTTATAATGCACAGAATGATATAAAACACAAAGGCAGAAGAAATCATGCTACTGAAACATCAATTTTACTGAGAAGGTGTTGCCATCATTTAAACTTTCAGCCATAATGACAATGTGAATGTTAAGATCACTGAAGTGATTGCCAGGTGATCCAAACGTATCTAACGAAGTTTTTCCTCAACATGGGCTCTGTGTGACATGTTGCACAGAGTATTTTTTTTAAACATGCAATCAAGAAATTATATTCCCATTGCTCTGCTCTCAGCTAGAGCTGACAGTGTTGCACTGTCAGAACAAGAGACTTAAAGCCCTTTGAAATCCCTGTCACTTAAACACTGGGGCTTGTTATTAAAAAGTGAGCAATGGAGCATTCTGTGCCATTTCATTAAGACAGAGCCCGGTCTGAAACATCAAAAGTGCTTATTTGATCCACTTATGTGGCATACATACATCCTCACCTCAGGCAAAGAAAAGGGCTATCAGTTCTCAAAATGTGCAAAATTATTCCTTTTATGTACTAGATACCTTGGCCAGTAGCTCAACAAAGTCTGCTGCCCTATTGCCTATCTTGAGAGCCCAGTAATCTCTGCATCCTTGCATTTTCCTTCTTAACACAGTAAAGGTGTGTTAAGAACTAGAGCTGTTTTTTGTAAAAGAGCTAAAGCCTCTTCAAAAGTACCATTAAGCTACTGTGCCTGAAATAATTGCTTATGTTATACACAAGAAAAGCTAACTTCTTCTTGTACAATTTGTATGGATCTGCTTTCCTTACAAGAAAGGGTGAAAATCTTAAATGTCTGCACACAGTGGAACGATTTCCAAAAGCTCTTTCAAATCAAATTTTAGTAATCATTCTCAAGTGGTCAGTGTGATGAGATGAGAATGACTGACTGTGCCTTGGACTTTATATTATCAAGACTTGAGGAGAGTGATTTCAGAAACCCCTTCCGAGCTAAGAGGAACTGTCATTTGTGTGTATATCAATATTTATGAGATCATAAATTTGCCTACCAGTGACTTGTGGTTTCTGCAAGTGGAAGGATTCTGGCATTGTAAACTTGAGTGCTTCTCAGAACTGGTTAGAGAAAGTTTATGTAAATCTGATCTGGCTGAGGGGTTGACTGTAACACCTCGAGAAGGTTCCTTTAGTTCATTTCAGTAATTGTTCTTAAGTAATGTGACAGGGATGGTTCACTATGTTCTCTCTGAAAACTTGTTACAGCACATCTCATGCAGCTCTGTGCACACAGATACATGCCTGTACTCTGAGAAGTGCAGATCCTCGAGATATAAAAAGCTCTTGGTGTAGCCCGTGACGTAAGGCCTCAAAAAAAAACTCTCAACAGACACATCTGCAGTAGAGACAGCAAGCTGTGGCTATACTCCACTGAACTACTTCGTCTCCTGGAACTTTTGTGGCTTAAAAGAAAATTTTCTAGGCTGAATCACATCATTCAGTGCTCGTATTTTTTTTGTTCTGCTAGCTACAGAAGTCCCTGAAAGGATTCTGACACTCTGGTTGCTACCGGAAAGCAGGCTGAGGTCACTGTACATGTTAACACAAGTAATTGCTTAATGCTTCCATATTGAAGTAAGGCTTTTGTTAGTAACTTCCACCCACTAAATTACAGTAATAGAAGATAGTAATGCTAGTAGCCATTCTCTTCTCTCCCACACACATCTATGCTGGTGGCTGCACCTGGGCAGTGCTCTGCTGACACAAGGCCCTTACCTGAGCACAAGAACTGCTTGGGTAAGGACCTCGGCACACGGTCGGTGTTTGCAAAGCCACTTCAGTGCCTGCAGAAGAGTCGAAGGTCCATCTTATTGCAGCTTGGCCCAAGCCATGAAGCGGTAGGACCCGCAGTTCGGAGCGCTCCCCACCTCCCCTCCGCTTGCTCCTCTTCACCACAGGCTGCACAGGATCTGTAGGGGAAGAGTCCGCCCCAACACGTCCCATCAGCACCGTGGGTTTCCGCGCGTGGCGGCCCCTTGTCCCGCAGCCGCCCCCGTCCTGCTTCGCGCTCCCCGAGCAGCAGGCGGCCGGGCGACTCCGCCTCCCGAGCTGCCCCGGAGCGAGGCCGGAGGGCTGCGGGACGACACTTCGCAGCCTGCTGCGGCGATGGCGCTGTCCCTATCCCGGAGGCCGCCGCTCCGGGGCGGACGTTCCCCGCCGCTCCTGGGGCAGTTTCCTCGGTCCCAGGACCCCGGCGGCCACCAAGGACCGTGACGGGAGTGAGGGGGGTAGGGAAGCGTCACCTGATCACCCACGCGTTCCCGCCGCGGCCTCGCTCCCTCCCGCTGCAGGTCCCGCGCGACGCGCTTGAACGCATCACGTGGCCGCCCGCGGTGCCTGACATAGATGCGCGCGCGCGCGCGCCAGAGTGGAGCGGCCTCGCGCTGGTGTCGTCCGCCACTACCGCCATCTTACTTACGGGCAGGGAAGGGCGAAGAAGCAGCCCGGAGGGCCCGTATCCCCCCCCATGCCGATGTCTGGGGGCCCGGGCCAGCACCGAAGGCGAAGGCGAAGAGGAAAAGGAAAGAAAGCCCGCCCCATAGTGGCAGCCGCAGCACGGCCAGGCCTCCGTGGTGTGAAAGTCTGTTTGTGAGGCCCGAGAACATGATGCTTTCCCTGATCAATTTGCCTCCCTGCCAAGTGCAAGACACGCATTCCCTGGTGAAAATGGCACGTTTGCGAGTGTTGACGCAGAGCCATCCTGAGCCTCGGGATGCCTCTCGCTGGCCGTGGCTTTTGCCGACTGGAAGCACTCTTTGGGCAAGGTTCCCCAAGTTGCTGTCTGCCAGAGTCTCAGGAACTGCATGCAGGGGCTCATGCCTCCACCTCCTCCTCTGCTTAAAAGTGTTACTGCACCACGCACTTAATAAGCTGCTGCTTAGTCCTTTATTATGATGATGTGGAAGACTGACATAGTTAGGTTGTCGGCAGGCTTTTGGAGAAGTAACAGGACAAGTCTTGAGAACAGCAGCTTTTGCCCTGCTCAGTTGCTTGCAGTCCTTCAGTTAGGTTAGCTGCTCATTAACTTCTGACAACGACAGCAAGTCCTTCCTGGAACAGCTTTGGAGAATTAATTCTGTGATGTCATCTGGTTCTCCTTCGTAAAAAACATAAAGCAGCATGGCATAGTTATTCTTTGACTCACACTCCTCAATGTGTTGCTAAATACCGAACAAATTAGCTGATTCTGCCTGTGATGTTAACAGAAAAAATCTTCAGAGTAACACCAGTTTGGCAGGGAATATCTTTCCATGTTCAGTCCAGTTTCATTAAGAACAGAGTCTGCTTCCATATTTTATTTCCATTTCAATGTACATTTTCATTCTTTCACCTTGTATGAATATACTTCACCATAAGAACATTAACTGTCTTTGAATTCTTCTGATTTTTACTTTTTTGTTCTGCACTTACCCATACGTTTATTGAAACGAATCAAGTATGCTGCATTATCTGTCCTCCAAACTGGTTTAACCTCAGCTTGGGAAATTGTTTGAAAATCCTCTGACAAGCTTGCAATTTTTAGGATGGATTTAAATTGGTGGACTAAAAGACATACTGAAAATGAAGCTGCTTCTGGGGCAGATACATGGTGGAAATTTGATCACATCACAGTGAAGTGAAAGGTAAATACTTGAACAAAATGAAGTAGAACATATAAATCCCTTAGGAATTATCAATCATTAAAGCTAAGAGAAAGAATTGCAGGTACTTTGTCTTACTTCACTCCTCTTACAAGTTCTTGACTAGAATAGAACATCCTAAACTCATTGATGTTATGAGAGCATATGAGGTTTTAGCAGAGGTGTTTTTTGGTGCCTTATTCATCATCAGAGTTTAAGGATTTATCTGTTCGCAGTCTGGTTTGTAGTTTCCTTGACTTGCTTGGAAAACTTGAAGCTCATGAGAAATATTAAGAATTCATGGATGCCAACAGTTTAGGCAATTTGTAATTTGTAAATCAGAGTTTGAGAATAACAACAGAGAGGACATTTGTTTGGTGCATTTTTTTCCCACTACAAATACTTTGAAGTTGACCATCAACCTGGTTGATGATCAGGGTGTAATGAAGGGATGAGAAAACCACACTGGGCTTCAAAGCAGAGCTCTCAGAAAATGTAAGTATGTTAAAATACTAGTAAAATTATCCTATAAGTACTTAGACTTCTCTCATTTAGTATACTTTAATGCAATTTTATATTTAACTATCTCACCTCACTCAAATCCAAAATTATGTAAGAGAGTGGATTTTAAAATGTTTTTTTTCCATTTACACTAATGGAAGATGAGCAATATTGTAGTACTGGCAATAGAAACCTGAACAAATAAGGAATTTAAGAGCTTCCTAGTTCAGAGTTAAATTCAGAGTGTTTTGCCCTAAAGCTCAATAAAAATGCCACAGGGATTCCCTATACAAACACACAAAACACACCCTTCACCAAGGGTCCAGGTGGAAGGGACCAACGGCGCAGGAAATTGTTCTTGGAGAGCTCTTCTACTTGTCAGTCACAGGCTGCTGCAGACCAGAGAGGTTAACACACCATCTAATTATTCATATTCTTTCACAAATGTGATGAATAATGCAACTGTGTTGAATCAAACCAGAGGAAAATTGTTCCTTCTCCAGCTTATTAACTCCTTGTAGTATGACATGCTTGAAATAAGTTTATTCTGTGGCATTTTAGTATGTGGGTGGATGATATTTGTATATGACTAGTTTTAACTCATGGACTTGCTTCTCTCTTATATTTTAACTTACAGAACAACGAAGTATCATTTCCACCTGGTTTTGCCCCATGCTTAATGCAGGCATGTTTCCTACAATGGATATTCTGCAATTATTGTCTGTTCTAGGTCTGAAAGGCTTCAGTGATTGGCTTAATCTGAAGGAAGGAGCAATTTACTGTGTTGTGTTTCTTGACATTCTGGCTTTATTTCACACTTTAGTTGATCACGTCACATGTTAATGTCACACATGTCCTTGTGCCAGTTAGAAATATTTTCTCTTCCCTGTTCTTAAGCGTAGAATATTAGCATATAGCTTTATTTTTTGTCCAGCGCTTCTGTTCTTACAAAATTGAGTTGCATTTTATTTGTGATTTATCCTGAGTCCTCTACAGAGATCCATTTTTGCTATTTAGAATAAGTGTATTTTGAGAGTCTTTTTTTAAAAACAACCCAACTAAACTGCAAGTTCAATCTCAGAGACTTGCAGTAACTGCACACCAGTCACATGTTTTCCCCTCCAGTCAAAGGATATTCTGGCTCTCCAACATGGATATTGCAGAAAATTCAAGGACTGCTGCCCATCACGACAAGGAATAGTTAGTAATTAGAAATTATACGTTCCCACGGAAGTGGTGGATTCCGCAAATATAGAGTTCTAAGTTTCAGCTTGACAGGGCGCTAGGTCTGTTTAAAGAGTTCGACTCGGTGTTTCTGGGCGTCCCTTCCAACCTGGTTTACTGTGGTACTGTGAAAAAGACTGGGGGCTTGGAGCCCTCTGCTGGGTGCTGTTGTGGTAGGCAGACGACGACAAGCGTGAGCGTTTAAACTGAAAATGCTGGAGCCCTGCTCTCGTATTTCTTTCGTGGCTGATTACAAAATGTGCTTAGTTTGAAATCCAAAAGGTGTTTCTTTCAGTTGCTCTGGGGAAAGCTCATGTTACAATGTCAGAGTTCTACAGGTAAATGAATCTGCATCTCGAGGTCACAATTTAATGTATTAGAGTCTTTACTCTTACTCGGTAACAGGGAAGTTCTACAAAAATATTTCCTTGATTTTTTTGGTCCTCTTTGCCTCCTTATTTACTGCTACATATACACCTTATCGCAGTTACAAAGGTCTTGTAGTTGAATAACAGACAATTCTGAGGTTGTCTGTGACAAACAAGTCTGTCTAATCCCTGTATTGAGACTTAGCTTTCTAGTGTTAACAGGTATAAGAGCTTTCTGGTTTTTTTGTGACAAAGACATGAGCAATTTATCTAAAAATAAATAGCGAACTGTGTGAATACTAAGTAAAAGAATAATTTCTCTGTCATATTTCTGTCAGGGAACTCATTATGCTTTACATTTCTAACTTATAATTTTATATACTGTAGGCTGGAGCATAGAAAGATGACACGTATTTCCAGAAGTCTCAGTATGAGTCTGTGGTAGAGACAGAAAAAGGAGTCAGGAATTTGTGTTCCCTGACTCATCCTACAGCTAGAAGTGTGCTTCTTATGAGTGTTTTTGAGGATATGAAAACAAAAAAAACAAAACAGTTGGGGAACAAATGGCTTTTTGAATCTCTGATTTCAATGTGGTGATCAAATCTAATCTATAGGGGACCAGGTTATCTTGAGCTGCTCCTTTAATTTGGCCAGAAATGAAGGAGCAGTAAGGAGATGATACTGAAGAGCCTTGAGGAGGTTTTGTTCTGCAAAAGGCCCTTGATGCTGTTATGTTGGATGGTGATATACCTAAGCCAGTTGAAAAAGTGATTTCAAAATCAGTGATAGTTAACAGGAAAAAGAACTTCCCAGCTGATGATATCAGATGATCCCACAACTAGGAGGACCTTTGAGACTGCTGAATATTTGGATGTGGTACCCTGGATGCAGATCTTGTAGTTGCTATATGCTCTATCTATATTGGACAACTTTTCTGAGCTTCTTATAGGTGCTGCTAGTTAAGAGTTCAGTGAGAAGCTAGGTCATTGTGTGCTACTCTCACAAGACAATTCTTATACTTTTTGGCAGGGCTTTGTCTGAATCATTTCTGGCCTTGGACAATAGTCTGCTGCCAATTGTGTTGCTACCAATTGTGTTGTTACGAAGCAACAGACATTTGCAGCATCAAGACTGTTGCCATTTCTTGCATTTTACTCACAAATGCAAACCTTACTGCCAAGAGGAACTTTCTGACCTGAGAATACTTTGTCTCAGCCATGTGCCAATGTTGGACAGTTTGCCAAAGGCCAAACTGGTTTAAATTTTTTCAGTTTAATTTATTGGGAGCTTTTTAGTTTGTTATGTATGCTACAGGTAAAATATTGACAGGATCTGTTCTTCTGTTGCATTCATATGTGAAAGTAATTTTTGTCGTCTTTCATATCAACTAAGTCAGAATTCAAGTGTGAAGGCTAATTTAGAAGAATTTTAAGAACTGGAAAATTATGCTACGTATCTAGTTATATTTGAACATGTCTCTAAATTTACATAATAAATGCCTGACTTTTGCAGTTGGCAGAACTAAAATATGGAGAGGATGAGAACATGATTTAAGCACTCTGTCTTGGTAATTCTAATTTCTTTTGTTCAGATGCATTTCTTTTGTTTAGATTTAATGGGAAAAATCAAAATATTTCTGTACTGGAAAGAGCTCAGGACACTTGGGTTGTGATCTTCCCTCTGTAGGTATTATCCTGTTTCACAGATGGACAGGTTCAGGCAAACATTTGACTTTTTTTTCTCTAAAACACTGATATCTGCTACTGAAAAGTGCATTAAAAAGCTACAACACTTCTTATATAATTATGTAGCTTTTCTTTAACATACCCAGCCTCTTCATCTCAGGCAGAATAAAAAGAGCAAATGTACTCAGCTGGGATAATATACTTGCCTGCCGAGCATTCTGATTAAATAATACACCATAAAATTATACTTGAGTAAATCATGTAATAAAAAAAAGAATAATAAAAAAAGAGATGCTGCCTTCAGGAGTTCCTTCAATAAGTCCTGACAATTTGTGTCTTTTGGAATCAGATGGCTGCTATTTCTACTGTCTGGAAAATGCTCCCTGGATGTGCATCCAGTTCCTTGTATTCTTTTGATGCTCTGCAAGACCTTGGATGGTTCTGTTTTTTAGATTTGTCTGGCACATTGAAGAAGAGGAAAAATGAGTTTGAAAAATGATGGCTAGGAGACATTTGTTCTGAGCAGCAGTGAACAGAAGTTGTGGTACCTTAGAACAGAATAAGTGCCTGGTAATTTCAGTGAGATTTCCATAGATATAGGTTGGTGAAACCGCTGTAGAAAGTGCACGGTGGAGGGTAAATTTTGTTAAATAGAAATTCCTCTCTTCTGGTTTGTGCTGTACAGAAATTGTCCCCTTCCTACAGTGCTGTTTTACTGACCTCCTGATTGCTTCCTGTGGATTACTCAGCCCGGCAACACGTGAGACCCGCACCAGTTTCCTTGCCCAATTAGCCCAGTTTTGGCTGTGGTTCGAGGCGGACCGGTTATTGGTGTGACCCATCTAGAAGCCTTGCAGGGCTGCTGTGGGGCAGTGCGACAGCCGGGCACTAGGGGCCACTCCGGGGCCGCGCAATGAGCTCTGCAGCCCTGCGGCATCCCGCACCCCCAGCTGCGGGCTGAGCTCCGGGAAAGCCCCGTGAGAGAGGGAGCTGGGGCGTGCTCCTGCATACCCCTCCAGTGACAGCGGAAAGGTGAACGAGGGGCCATCGGTGGTGAATTGAACCAGGGCGATCAGCAGGTGCTTCAGTTGGGCACTGACCTCCAGAATGAGCAAATAATCTGCCAGCTTCAGTAGTTTCGTGCACAGGTGTCTTCACTTTTGACCTGTTTGCCCGATAGGCTCAGAGGGAAGGAGGGTGAGCAAGGTGAAAGGGCAGTTATAGCTCACTGGATGGGATTTTATGAGCGTTTAAGGATGATCTGAAAACCTGTGGCTCTTACGGCATTTATGCTGTTACAGTCTCTGCAGGTAGGTCTATAAAAGTCTGCGATCAATAGGAATGTGGTTAATAACCCCCATCCTCCACTGTTCTCATACACATCCTAAATATTGCAGAACTGTATTGAGAAACAGACAGCAAAACTGTCTGTAATCTGACTAAACTAATAATGGGTATGAGTCATGAACCTCAGCATGGATTGTGTGCAACTCACAAAATGCAGGATGCAGAAGGAAGGTTTGGCTTCTTGTTAAGATAGTTGTGGAGTTTGGATTCAGATCAAGGCTGAAATGTGAACTGTCATTTTGATGGGGCAGCATCTTTTCTGGAAAGTGATTTTGCTTTACTGAACAATTTGGAAGTGAGCACTTCCTGTGAAAGACCCAGACTATACGTCTTTCAAAAAACTCTCCGTTCTTACAACGTAATATTAGCAACAAGAACATGTTGCTTCAAAGTGCTGCAAAAGCTTCTTGAATAGGAGTAGTGAATGCAGAGCAAGATATATATTTATATATCTCTCACCTTTTATATGGAAGGATTTACCAATGCAACATCAGAGTTTTCAGTTAATTGTGTGGCTTGTAGTCCTCAGCCTTTGGGATGAATACATGTCAATCTGGAAGAAGCAGGAAGGGATAAATCCTAGTAAAAATCCTAGCCATTGAGGCGTATTATTTCTCTTCAATTACTTGGTATTCCTACATAATCAGGAATAGTGTGACATGCATTGCTAAATGAGTTATGTTCGTTTCAAGTAGCAGGCTTACAGAGAAAATAAGATCTTCACTACTATTTAGCTACAAGAGTTTTCTGGGCAGGAATGGCAGAGATGCATGTCTCATGGCTGAGTTTTTTTAAATTCATATGGACTTTAGCATTGGCTGTTAACTTATGTAACCCTTCCATGTGAGTTGAACCTCAACTAGGGTAGTGGTGTGGGGAGGAATTTGATCTTAACAGAGTTAAGTACTCAAAAAGAATTGCTCCTGGCAAAGTGCAGGTATAATGCCTTGTCTGCCCATTTTATTCTGTATACTAATTGGTCTGTGCAAAGAATAAACAACTTGTTACAGCAAATACCTGTTTGAGTTACCTCAAATGGTAGAGGATTGTAGTTTTGGTGCTGAATTTCTTGTATTTGCTCCTTGCTAACCAGATTAAATATCTGTGACATAGGGTCATAAACCTGACTAGTGAAATAGCATGGGCTAGAAATTTTGTGGCACTTCAGCAGCCTGGCAAAATGGTTTCCAGCAAAAAGCAACAGAAAAAAATACTTGTCTCTCCTGGCACCACCTATCTTCTAGAAAAATTTCTAGCATAGTGATTGTTCAGCAACACATAGAAACCTTGCTGTATTTTTCAATGTATCTACTAGTATGTGAGAGGATATTGTCCTATTGTTATCTAATTTCATTAAGTGATCCATCTGGAGTCCCCTAGGTGCGTGAACTGCAGCCTGTGTACTTATCTGAGGCAGGGTGTTGGCTCCGTTTCTGTTTTTCCTAACTTGAATTTGAATGCAGAAGTGAACACTTTGAAGTAGAGCATTCTCAGGTATTAAGGAAGGAGTTTGGTCTTTCATATTTAAATTACATTGTCATTGCGCACACACTCTTTTATCCATGAAGCCATCCAAGTCCTAACACGGCATTTCAAGGTTTTCTGTTGGCAACATCCATCTTCCGTGGCCCTCCTCATATTAGCATTGATCTACAGGGGAAATGGAGAACACGGCTGTGTTATTATATACCCAACTGCAATTTCTGTTCTAGTGATTGAGTGTACATACAGAATTTTTGAAACATGGCCATTCTAACTTATTTTGTCTTCCTGTCAATAGTATGGCACTTGTCCAAATTATGGATCGATATCAGCTGATCTTTTTATGTTAAACTGTAATGAAGTTGTCTCTCATATTGGAGATGTGATCTTGCTTCAGGCAATGCTTTTAACTGAGAACTTTTGGAATGGAAATGGTGGAGAGGGGAAGTGGAGGAAAAACAGAACGGGAGGAATGGGCAAAAGCCAGAAGGAAGAACAGCAGCAGAAAAAGAAAGAGGTGGGAAAAGAGGAAGATGAGGACAGAGTTATGAAGAGAGCTGGCTTGTTATGACTTCTACTAGCATATATGAGCACTTTTAGTCTTTACGCTGTTGTTCAAAAATCCAATGGTAGACAATAGCAGTGAAAGTCTGGATCTCAGCTCTTGAAATCTCAGGCAACTTTACCTTTAAATTCTTTTTGTGCCTGCCTCACTCAGTTTCATACAGTTTCTGAAATCTAATCATTTAAAGAACAGAGGAAAAATGGGATGGGACAAGAAGAGGGGAATGAGAAATGAAAAAAGGAAAAATATTAGATTCCCATGTCGGGAAGCAGTACAGGATCATCTCTACAGTAACTCCTCCAGGTCTTTATTTAGCTCTGAAGAGTTTCAGGATATTGGTGTTGTACACTTGCTCTAGCACAGAGCAGGCAAATGCCTATAATTTCATAGAGCTGCCATTGCTTTTGCTTTTATTACAATTTTTGATGAAATGTAATAACTTTTGTAATCCCATTTCCAGGTTAAAAGGTCTGTGGAAGAAAGAGATGGTGTGTCAAGTGTCTAGAAGAGTATGTAGGTGACTATATTGATTTTAATTTGTAAGGTAAATGGCAAAGAGGAGAACTTGGGTTTAGAGCTGGTAGTCACTGGCTGAAGTTAGTAGACACCTTTCTAGGCAGAAAAGTGATGCTGATATTTTGGTAGGGTATTTTCTGAGGCATTTAAGAATAAATTGTTTCTTTTTTGACTTGTCCCACAACTGTCTGCGAGCCACTCTTGTTACATCTCAGTTTCAGTTGCTGTAGATATGTGCAAACTGGAGAACCCAGAAATGCTTTGGAGTTCGAATGTCTCGTTTGTCTTTGTCACATATGGGAAGGGAGGGGTGGGTGGGCCCTGCGCATGCAAAATTTCCTCTAGTTTCTTTGTGGAGGCAGATAGACAGACCAGTAGGGAGGTTGCTGTGGGACTTACCAGCCTGATGCCTGAACTGACTGACAGGAGGATGGGGATTCTGGGGGATACTGCAGCAGGGACCCCTTGCTCGGAGGAAATACCATCAGTCTTGCGTTCTAGCTCTCCAGAGTCTGTGCAGTTCCCTGGAGGTGTTCTTCACTGGTCTGTAGTCCCAACCAGCAGAGATTTACTTCTAGATAATTGCTTGTAAAAGACTGATGGTTTCTTATGCAGTTTCTAGCCTTATCTTAAGCTTCATCGGTTTTACAGAGCAGAGGGAGAGGAACAGCAAAACCAGAAAATATATCCATATATGTGTATCACATACATGTTATCTGCAAGGATCTTTTTCCCTTCATTATTTCGCCCTTCTATGGTTAGAACATTTTACCGCTGTTTTATCTTGGCACATCCAGAAATTGTGAACTATATGAAAGCACACAGTAAAAACTTATCAATCCCTTACCCCTATATATAACTTCAGGGGCAACTTTACAGTAGTTACATGATCCTAAGCCTATAATGTCTACATATCTCAAGAAACTTTCCTGGCTTTTAGAGCCATAGAAGGTAAGGACAGTGTTATTCCAGTTCTGCAGTTAAAGAATTGAGGCACAAAGACAGTAATGGTATTTGTGGAGTGATAAAATAGAATTATAACAAATCTGGATGGGAAACACTTTTATTGTTATATGAAAAAATTCTGAATTCTGGGGTGTTGTTCCCTCTTGAGCAAGGATGAGAAATTAAAATAGTGAGCACTTTTCCTGAAATGCAAAGAGAGAGAACCTCAAGCATTGGTTTGTGTCTGTAGAGAGATCTTAAGATTTTAATGATCTGAACCTGTCAAACAGAAATTAAGAACTTTTTTGAAAAAAAAAAAACAAACCAAAAAACAACTTAATATTTGGAATAGGTTGAAATATGAAATCTGGATTTTTTTCATCACATTGAACTTTTTTTTAATCAAATATTTTAATTACTATAGTTGGTCAAAAGTGATTGTTCTCTGAAAAAAATATTTGTTGAGGGAAATCTGTATTTTCAGCCCAAAATATCAAAATACCCAGGTACCTGTAGTTCCTGACAAAACTTCTATAGGGAAGCCACATCTTTTGCAGTTAGGTCTGTATTACTGCTTTAATCACTTTTAGTAATAAAAGGGAAAGAATTAAGGCTTGTATGTAGCTTTGCAAAGAGTTTGATAATCTATTAAATCAGCATAGCTGCACTGAGGCCACAGAAGTCTTGCTGATGATCTGCTCTGAACTGTGCTGCTGCATATCTTTTTTTTTTCCTAAAAGAAGTAATACACAGAAATTCTGTATCTGTTAACACATTTTATGACAAGACACAGTATTTTTCTCAAATCTGAGAAGGAAGGTGGAAGAGACATGCAA
This sequence comes from Upupa epops, assembly GCA_013397515.1. NCBI lineage: Eukaryota > Metazoa > Chordata > Aves > Bucerotiformes > Upupidae > Upupa > Upupa epops. The sequence goes on along the minus strand of VZRI01012598.1, from coordinate 390,316 downwards.
AACCTCCCCACAAATCCAACAAAGTAACTTGCCCTTGCCACTAAGAACTTAGTTTAGGAGACCCACCATCAGGCATTAAGCAGATGGTACCAATGCTCCTCCTCAGCAGGGGACTGTAAACATATGTCCCAAGTCCCACACTTCATGTGACTCTACACAAGGGCAACGTCAATGGAAGTGATTATCCCTGTAAACTGGCACTCACCAGTATGCAGGCTCTGCTCCTTTGCTTCCATGTCAGGGGCAGCAGGGTAGAAGTGAGCAAAGCTTAGAAAATTCAGCCCAAGGAAAACCAGGTGGATTATTGGATGTTGAAGCAAGATACTGCTAATAACTGATCTGTTAGTTTGCTTGCAGCACCAGAAAAGTGGAGGATGTGGAGGAAACAGGAGGATTATTCTTTTAGTTTAAAACAAGCATTTTTTCTTAGGCCTGAAATGTTTACATTTAGTGTGCGTGTGTTCTTGTTAATTAAAAAAAGTACAGTAGAACTAAATTTGAAAGATTCACAGATTTGCATTTGTAGGGGCATACACTTTGTATTCAGCATATCAAACAGAATAGGCTGAAATAGACAATTCTGAAAGGAATTTGCAGTTTATGTAAATCTGCATTTTAAGTGCTTACTTAATCACTCCATCTTAGACAAACAGAGTTTTGTTCTACATCTTCTATATTCTTATTTCTGGGCTGTTTCATTTAAAAGCCTTGTCAGCTTGGACCATTATGCAGAAACTGCTGAGACATTTTTTGAAACGGAGAAGCAGTAGATTCAGGTATGGTCCAGCTTTACTGGTAGTGAGAGACTTGCACTTTTCAATGAATTTGCCCCATTACTTTGGAAATCAGAGCCAGGCTAAACAGTGGGTGTAAAAACAGAGGCAGTCATAACTGTGGAGACATTGTATGGGAGAATTGTGTGCATTGAAGGGAATAAAAGTGATAATAGTTGCCTGCCTGCTGTTAGCTAGTTACAGTAACCTGTTTGCTAAAACCCATTCTTGTCAAAATTCAATTGATTGCAGTGAATTTATGCCAGGGATTAATTTAATCTTCAGTTTTCACAGTTTTCAAGCCCAGAGGGCTATTAGTTTGTATGCTATGGCATGCTAGATGCCACTGCAGAACCTCATCCAATTAAGTATTAAACTGGTATGTTTTGGCAAAAGGTTTCATTTTGGCAATAAAAGGTCTCAAGAAATGGAGTAAGTGCTGTTAGAAGTTTGTGGGAGTGACCAGTTGTTCTTACTCTTGAACAAGGCTGAAACTTTGTCTGTCAAACTTCCTCTCTGTGTCTTAATTTCCCTTCTTAAAGTTTTGAGATAGGATATTTAACCTTATCTGGAAATAAAATGTTCAGCAGAACACATAACTATAACTAAAATATCACTCTGCAATTATAGTGAACTTTCTCCTCTATCCTTTTTGTTTGGCATTTCTCATTTTGCTTTTCCCATACATAGGTCTCTGCTATTTTGCTGAATGCAGTAAATTATGTGCTGACCATCTGCTGTCTTTTGATTGTATCTACTGAAATTTTATCTCAATTTTCATAAAGAAAAATAAAAAGACTTTTTTAGAGAAAATCGCACCTTTTGAACAGAGAAAATACCAAGTTAGCCTTTAATTTTTCACGATATGGTTCTTCAAGAGCATGTTTTGTTACTTTTATTTACATAACTGTAACGAGATGGGATGTTTGTAAGGTTTTTGTTCAATTTCAGCTTTCTTTTAATAATTAGAGTAGCAAATCTGCCGAGAATCTCATAGCTGTGCATCTTCTGCTTTTGGAATAATCATGGCAGTTCTGAAGTTGGAATTCAGATTTTGTGTCTCAAACCACAAGGTTTCAAGTGCCCCAACACAGGGCTTGGGGCCTGCAACCCAGGGACTTGGATCTGGATTGTCTCCTGTTTCAAACTGATCATTCATAGCTTGTGGTGCCACTATAAAAGAGAACTGACTACTGTCTTCCTTGTTAAGTTTTAGGGAGAGAGACTGACAGAGGCTCTGTAAAGAAAGGACACGTAAGCAAATGGACCCATGGGATACAGGTATTTCATTACAGTTCAATATTATAGTGACAGGTACCTTAGAAATGAGATCTAAAGATTAGATTATATTGCAAATGGAAGTCCTGGTTTCCAAGTGTGATTTGCTGTCAGTAATGGTGTCATGGGTATGAATGTCGTGTGCAATACATACATCGCTGACAGGAAAGGCTCTGGAAGAGGGTGCAACCACTCTGCTTCTTATCTTGGTCTGGCAGTTTATTAGATGGTGGGATCAGTTTAGTTCCCATTGTTTCCACAAACAATATGAGACTTTTGCCTGCAGACTGCTTGATGAAGGTTTGGCCCCTCTCAAGTCCTACCGACGAGAGCTGTGTGGTTGCTCTACCTGCCTTGTTATGTGCCAACCAGGAGATACCACATGATCACTGCTCTCTTTGCCTCTGTAGGTCTTAGAGATTGGTAATGGTTGTTATGTTCCTTGTGCCTCCTTGGCACCTTTCCTGTGCCCCCTTCGGCTGATCCCCCTCTCCTGTTCCTGGTGGTTTGGAAGTCTTGCTAGTTGCTGCTTGTCTTGTTTCTCCAGTGTTCCCGTTGCCTGGTGCTGCCCTCTCACAGCTTTGGTCCCGGGGGACTTGTGTGTCCTGCGTCTCCAGCGTTTGCCTTGCCTAGTGCAGCATTCAAGCGACACCTTAATAAAAAGCTTTCCTCCCTTATCTCCTCTCTGCTGCTGTGCCACTGGGCTGGGGATCGGGTTCCCATCTCTTTCACAGGCACACCTGGTCATAAAACACTGGGTTTGTTTTTAACCTCAAACCAGGGAGCTTTAATTAAAGAGACAGTGACCTCTTTTATGAGTTTGCTCGCATAGGGTTTCAGGGCTATTGTCACATAGAGCTCACATAACAGAGCACCACTGCACAAAGCTCCATTTACACATCCTTCCTCAGCCTTTTTCCTCTCATCTTTTTGTTTTCCAAAGGCAGGAGGTTGTTTTCTTGTTTACCCCTAGGCAAAGTTGTCCCTCATGTTAGTAGCCTATGGCTAACAGTCTCTTTGAAGAGAATCTACCTTCCTTACCAACAACACGTAAATGTCATTAGACTTGGAGAAATTTTATTCTTTAATCTTTGCAGGAAATAGTCTTCCTCTGTCTAAATTTGCTGGATATGAATGACTAGCTAAAATGGATCTCATCCTCTGCTCTGTTCTCCTTAGCTAGTTCTCATACTGGTATAATGTGTATTTATTACAAATACTTCTCAGTACTCACTGTTGCATTTACCTTATTCGTGAATTTTCAGGCGCAGTAAGTATCCAAAAGCAACAAATACAATTTTTTATACGTACTCAAGAATGGTATGTGCAAGTATGGGCAGCAAAACTTCTCCACAGTTGTACACTGAACAGTTTACGTGTAATTTACAAAACCGTTTTCCCAGAAACACATAGACTCAAAGATACGCAAACAGAAAGACACACAGAAGCGCATACACAGGCCGGAACTTACTTGAGGTATGCAGACTTCTGAAAAAGGCACTCATGCACAAAAAAGACACAGCTGGGATGCAGATACAAGCAACCACATAGCTGGTGGAATACAGAAGCATACTTAGAGGAGATTCACACAAAACAAAAAAACCCCAAAAATGTGAAAAAGAGTATGTGTCCCGGAGAAGGCCCTGTACACAGACCTTCATAAGCAGGTACAAGAATAAGTCCACAGGAAAACATGTACATAGAAATGTACAGTTACTTGGCATATGTATATAAATTACTGTGGATACACACAGCATATTCAGGTGCTGGAACTTTTACTGAACTGTCTTTGCTTTCAATTATAGATATTTTTTTTTTAATGTAGTATATTAATACAGGTTTGCCTGGACACAAATATACCACACACACAGACCCTTAAACACACAGAGATATACCAATGTCTATGCTCATTGAGAGAGACTCACTCAATATCTGTGTATGTGTGTGTTGGGAGAGGGTCATAACCTCCTCCATTCTTCTCCTGAAGGGGTTTGGATAATGAAGGGAAAAGAAATGAGGCCTGGGGCTAATTTGTAGTGGCATTTCCTGGCCTCTCTTCTGCCAATGAAGCTCCGTTTCATCTTTAGCCTTATCAATTCTGCAGTCATGTGGCTTTCCGCTTGGACGCCTCTGTCTCTTCACCCTCCTCCCCAATCTCCGATGCTAATGGAAACTTCGTTAATGCCATTAATCTGCTGACCAGGACGAGTCAAAAACATATCCACACAATCTGAGCCAAGGCTGCAAGTGTCCTGGGGCTGACAAACAGAGCCACCCCCTGTGTTCGTTGCATTCCTGAAAGAGCTTCATATTGATTTATTTCTTTCTTTTCTTCTCTACTTTCTTCCTTGACCACATTGCATCCTGCAGAACAGGCACCAAGTAGATGGCCTTTTCTTCCTGATCCTTCATAATGATATTTCCTAAGCATCTTCTCCCTATACCCTTTACCTAGTTGCAGTGCTGGTACCTTCTTTCAGTGCCTCCTCATGGCAGCTTTTTTTTTGTTATTTTTGATGACAGACTTGTTACTGGTATTTTTTCCTCTTGCCTGTTAGAATTTTGTGACTTGACAAATGTTGTGAGAACTTGCCTGATCTGCAGTCCACTCTACTTTTATATTAGCTGATGGGATACAGAAGTTTACTTTATCTAACTGCTGTTATTTATTAATTGTGCAGCTGCTACCAATTCTGTACTTGAAGGGCCACACTGTCGGGATTCCCTGTCATCTGAAGTGTTCTGAGCTCCTAAATCACTTTTGGGGTGTGAGGACAACATATTGTTGCTTTGCACTTTACTAGTATGCTGGGTTTTTACCGCTTCACCATTGCCTCCTATCACAATTGAGTAACATACTTGGTAATATGCTCTTCTCTTAGCCACAACTTCAGCTGCCCCTGCCAGTGCAAGCACACCTGCAGAAATCTGCAGCTCTGTGCGATGACTCACTGTCTCCTTATGCCATAGTCCAGTGGCTGAGTATGTGGAAGTTCGCATGTCAGGATTACACTGGCTGAGGTCTTGCTGAGAAGAGAAAATAGACTTTGTTTGATACTTGTTTTAGGAAAAATTTTCCATGATAATCAGAGTTCATAGATAGCTCTTGAGAATGTCAGAATGTTGAGTGATCTGTATTTGATCTAGGAATCTCTGTATACATAAATGAAATAGTGACAGTGGAGGAGGAAAGACAGCTAGGAAAGGCATGCCGTCAGAGTTGTGACATATGGATATGTTTAGAAAAAAAAGCATCAAATTGATGAAAACAAGGAGAGAAGCTGGCAGTTCAGCATGAGCTTTGATGATGTCAGGATAAATCTGGCATGATATGGGCCATGACAGAAGGCTGAGCCTTAGTTGCCACCTTCACACAGGCATCACAGTTAAAAAGGGATTGTTTTACAAGGATAGAAGACAAAGAAGTTTCAAGTTCTTCAGTTCTGACAGGGGCTGAAGTCAAAAGTTCATCCTCATATAGTTTTGGGGACAGAAAGTGCATGCCACTTCCCACCACCCAGGAGATGCCCCACTGAACAGAACATCTTCCTTCTCCAGCCAGTTTAGGGGCTAGATACACTTTTTCATCCTCAGGGAAAATGAACTGTCTGATACAGAATGATTCATGATGATTGGTGCCATGCTTGTATTTTGATCATGACTGAATGAGATGGGAGGGGAATAAAAAAAGAAGAACGTGTGTTACATCTTTGTATAATAGAAAAAAAGGCTGCTCAGTGCCTCAAAATTCCTATTTAGATATGTTGACTGTATCTGTAAACCTTAGTTCAGCAGCTGTTGGAGCCCCAGTGAAAGCAGTGAACTAAAATGAAGTCCTTGTAGCTTTAGAAAGTGTCAGGGTGGTTAACAGCTCATACAAGAACACTCATTTTCATTCAGTTGTTAAGTTTGTCTTCTCTTCTTCATACCCTGTAATTAGGGAAATGAAACAGAGAAATGTCTGAGGTTTAAAAATAAAGTGTTAATAGTGAAGGGAATTCCAGTGCTCTGGGAGTTACTGGTAGGAGATTTTTAGCATATTTTTTACTGAGCATTGCTGAAAGAAGCTACAGGTGCCTAAGTAGATTTCGTATCTGGCACAGCACAGCAATAACACACAACCTGTGATGCTGCACTGGGTGTCATGTGCTAAACCTGGAATTTGGCCCATACGCATGGAGGGAACGATTGTCCTAAACTGTCCTGCAGCACATCCATTAATGGGAAACCTGCTGGATTCTAGGGGCACCTCGATACAAAAGCAAATGTGCTAGGCAGCAAAGCCCTATCCTAGATGTACCCTGTCCAGTGACCTCGGCAGACATGTTATATCTTTTGTTCTGGACTTTTCCTGTTTTGTTCTCTCATATCACAAACTTATTGAGTGGGAAGCATTTCTTCCTCTGTGTGTGCATCCAAGGGAGATGGTTCCCATATTGGCAAAAGTCTCTCTATGCTTCCATATGGCAGGAATTGTGCATTAGACTGAGAAGTAAGAGATGCTTTGGGCTTCTCCCTGATGCCAAGAAATAAATCAATTCAGCAAAGCCTGCATTAGCTACCTTGGGTACTGGGAGCATCCCAACGGTGGTAGAATAGAGCCTATCCAAGTTAAATTTGGATCATGTCATGATGCAGCTTTCATGCTGGGAAAGAAGTTTAAAATGTCAATGCTGTGTTTTTGGACGGTCCCTATTTTTGAATGACACTGCTATGCACAAAACTTTTGCTGCCCACTGGTGGATATGCTCAGTTCCATCTTTGCTCAGTGTTTTCCAACTGCTAGCATCACAGGAGCTGTCACACTGCTCTGCAGATTCTGCACAGCTTCCATGGAAAATGTTCCAAAAGAGGTGGTGTACACACTTTGTCAGTGAAACAGTAATTTGTCGCAGTCATAATGCTTTAAAGGTATGGAGTAGATAAAGTTTGTTGGTTGAAGTGTCTATATCCACTATTCCAAAAGTAGTCTTTTCTTCTACCAATTTCTGCTTTCTTTATTACACAATTTATCAATTTATTTATTAGTTATTTTTCATGAGGTATGTGAGGTGGTAGTCAAGCCATATAGATGTTGTTCTGTTACAAATGTGCATTTTGATCATGAGAAGATGTCCTCTGTCTTTGCATTCCCCAAATGCAAAGTGAGGAAGACAAGTCCTTCTCACATTCTTTCTGCCTTGTCTCCTGTGGACTTGCCCAGTGCACTGTCCCTTTCTAGTCAGTGAGCTATAGCCTGGGATGATGAGCAGCTCTTGCCTTTGTTAGGCTTTTTTGTGCAGCCTGTATGGGTTTTTGGTTTAGGTGCAAAAGTTGGAAACCTGTGCCCCTCCGATATCCCAACATACCTAGTTTACTGTGGTTTTTGTCCTGCAGAATTGTATCTCCTACCACCAATGGGAAACATGGGCTCACTGTTCTAGTAGCACTGCTGAATACAGCACAGCTCTTGGGAGGACTAGAAGCAGTGAGACAGCTAGTCTTATTTTCCTCCTAAGAACTGACAGGATCACAGCACAAATGACTCCAAACCACTTGTTTGGCCTGTTGGTGGTTAAACGTGTTTCCCCATACATGTGATAAGTGAATGCTATTGGCTTCAACTGTTCTTGCAATAAGTACAAGGGAAATGGTGGTACGTTTTTCTAAGAACTTGCCAAAGCTGTTTATTTTAATGTAAAAAAGCTCACCAAATTGGGTACTGACTGCTTACAACTGCAGTAGAAATCTTTACCCTGAAAAAGCTCTTGGCTTTGAATCCGATTCAATAAGCTGTGGTAGGTGATCTATCCCCGCTGCTTGGTGTCATCTTCAACTGCAATGTTCACCTGCTGCTTGGTATCACCTTCAACTGCAGTGTTCACCAACTCATTATTTCTTCTGTCTGTGCTAGAATGTAAAAATGAACTTTGAGAGCTATCAGTCTATTAGTCTAAATTATCGGAAACTAATTTAAAAAAGCAAAGGAGGTGTTGGTAAATGTGTTTTACAAAGTGGATAAATATCCTGCTTAGATCACAATTAATGATTTTTCTGCCTCACACATGAACTCAACTCCTCTCAGAAAAGTCAGCTGATACCCTCTTCAGGGGCACATCTCTTTTGTGGATGGGCCTCAAGACAATTTTTGAAAAGAAATGTCTCTGCAATACTGAAAGAAGTACTGTAAGAGGAGCTGGAGGCTGGCACTGTAGCAACTGCTCCTCTAGGGTACTGTTCAGGGCTTCAGTGCTATAAAGAACATGGAGCTTTGTTGGTTGTTTATTTTTTTTTTTAATTTTTCCTTATCATATTGATTCAGTTGGAAAAGACCCTTAAGATTGTCATGTTTAACGAACCATTAACCCAGCCCTACCAAGCTACTGTTAAACTATGTCCCTCAGCACCACATCTATACAGCTTTTAAGTACCTCCAGGGATGATGATGCCATTGCTTCACTCAACAGCCTGTTGCAGTGCTTGACAGCTCTTTTGGTGAAAGTTTGCCTAACATCCAACCTAAACTTCCCCTGGTGCAACTTGAGGCAGTTTTCCCTTGTCCTATTGCTAGTTACTTGGGAGAAGAGAGTGGCCTCCCATCTCACTGCAACCTCCTTTCAGGTGTAGACAATGATAAGATCTCTTCTGAGCCTCCTTTTCTCCAGGCTAAACAATCCCAGCTCCCTCAACTGCTCCTCATAAGACTTGTTCTTTGGCTTCACCAGCTTTGTTGCCCTTCTTTGGGCCTGCTTCAGCACCTCAATGTCCTTGTAGTGTGGAGCCAAAACCTGAACCTGGTATTTGAGGTGTAGCCTCACCATGGTCAAGTACAGGGCGACAATGACTTTCCTACTCTTGCTGGCCACACTATTTCTGGTACAAGTCATGATAGTGTTGGTCACTTTGGCCACCTAGCACACTGCTGGCTCATATTTAGCCAGCTGTTGACTAGCATCCTGACATCCCTTTCTGCCAACCAGCTTTCCAGGCACTCTTCCCCAAGCCTATAGCATTACGTGGACTTATTGTGACCCAAGTGCAGGACCTGTTGAACCTCATACAGCTGGCACATTTATCTAGTCTGTCCAGACCCCTATGTAGATAAAGCCTCCCTGAACTCAACAGATCAACATTCCCTCCCAGTTTGGTGTTATGTGCAAACTTACCGAGAGTGTACTTGATCTGCTTGTCCAGATCATTGATAAAGATATTAAAGAGAGCAGATCTCAATACTGAGCTCTGGGGAACACCACTGCTGAGGGGATAGCATCTTCTCTGTTCTGCCAAACTCCATCCACCACAGGCTGCTGAAAGCCCCTGTGGTTTGCAGTTTGGTTTGCTCTGTGAAATAAATGCACTGGTCTCAGCTCACTTCCTCAGGCAGCCCCTATGTGTGACAGGAATGGTAATTTAATCTATTTCAGGTTCTTCTGAAGTGGAGTCATAAGATGCGTTTGTCCCATTGCTGCTCTGATTTTCTGATCTCTTAAGAGAGGAGGATCAGGACTTTATCCGAAGTCCTAAGACTGACCAAAAAGAGCTCCAGACTGACCTTAAAAGCACACAAAGAACAGTTACCAGACAGTTTGTGATGCAAGCCTGGACTCCACTTTTCATCTGATAGAGCTGCAGTTCAGGAATCAGCACTCTGTTTGCTCTACTTACCCCAGTCCTAGCTTCTAACACAGGAAAGATCTTGGCACTAGCACTGGACTGTCACTTTTGTGCCTAAGGGAGGAAAGAGAGGAGTCCTCACCCCATCTTCCTTTTCAGATAGTCTCCAGGAGTTTTGGAAGGAGCTTTTTACAAGCCGTCTTCTATTGTTGGCCAGGAGACAAAGGACGGAGGAGCTGGATTTAAGCATAATGATGTGAGCTCCTCCATGCAGAAAAACCCAGCTGAGAGACCCCCCCTGCTCCACACACACAAAAAAAGGAAGAAAGGGGGAGAAAATCTTTGAAAATAACTAATTAAAGTTGTTTTAGCCTCGCTCTCTCCCCTGCAAGGGCACCTAATCTCACAGAGGGCAGAGGGGAAGAGAAGCAAGAGGAACAATGAGAACCATCCCCCCCTCTTCTCTACACCCCACCTCCTGGTCTCTGAGGTTTTAAAACAAGAGGCCACTTTAAGTTAATGAGCTATCAGCTGACTGGGAGAAGTCTCTAATGAAGCCTGATGTTCACACATTTCTCAGCTTGCAGAATAGGCCTCTGCCAACCCCATAACTGTCAGAAAGTTTCATTCATAAAATCCACTTGGTGGTGATGGGGGAAGGGAGGGAACAGAGTGGAGATGGATGCAGGGGAGTGTGGAGGTCTCCATATGGAGCAGTCAGCCCTAAAGGCCAAATAGGAACATGCATGGCTGGGACTGCCAGGCTGGAGGATCCCAGGGACCCGACTCCTGTCTCCATTGTCTGGCTAGTAATTAGGAAGATCCTCCAAATGGTTCTGGAAGACATTGAAGTCTGTGGCGATAATTAGTGAAGATTTGAAGAATATTCCAGCTGTTATGTCACCAGCTTTGCAAGGACCACAGGGGCAGGTGATGGTGGGATGAAGCCAAGGAGTCATTCTGAGGCTTTGCTGTGTACACCATGCTTTGCTGAGCTTCGAAGTCTTCTGGCAGAACTTTAGGAGCAGCATTTCTGGGGTCATTGAGGAAGGAAAGCAGGAACACAAGGACAATTCTGGAGGAAAAGCTGTAATGCTGAGGAAGGAAGGAAAAGTTGTTTACTTAAACATTGCCACTACAAAGTTTATTCATGTGTGTTTGAGCTGATTCTCCTTGGGTAGTGCACATGTTTTTGGCAAGAACAGAGAAAAAAGATGCAGGTACAGGATCAAAACCTATTTTCCTCCACGGGGTAGACTATGGTTTGAGCAGTGAATTAGCATTCTAAACAATAGCAGTCAAAGACCACAGCAGTATTGTGGCCTGCAAGTTTTGACCCAAGATACTTCATGGTATTTTCTGAAGTTCTGAACAACAGTGTCAAGCCTAGATTTCTGTTGGGAGTTGTTTGATCTAGTGGCCTGAGCACACGAATAAGATCTCAGAACACTGGACTTCTGTCTCTCTCATTGAAATTTCCTTCTCTGGTTTATTTGTTTCATCAGCTATAAGAAAATAAGGCTATACAACTCAAGGCAGGAGGTGTACTGAAGATGATGAGTCCCCTTTTGGTCCATTTCCAATCAACAAGTCAGTATGCTGCAGCAGGACTAGGGCATAATTGTTAAGTGTCACTTAAATTTCAGTTGTGCTAAAAGGCACAGTTAAATGAGAGATGCTCTCTGCCTTGGGGAGCTTACAGTGTAAATACACAATTCAGATTAAGCGGAAAAAAACACTTAGGACTCTCATTCCGAAATCACTGATATAATACTAGGATGTCTGTTAACACTGATGAGCTTTGAAGCATGATATCTGCCTGCTCTTACACAGTGTGTCTGAATCCAAGGCTTTGAAGTCAAATTCCATCCAAACCATAATTACAAGGTAAATTTTGTTCATATGTTTCTTGTGTGTACTATCAAGAGAAAGGGATGGGATTTTGCAAACTATCTTGAGAAATACAGTGAGGGTGAATGTAGAGGGTGAGTATATTTGACACAGAGGACAGCATGTCAGCATTAGGAGCCCTGGATTCTATGAGAAAATTAATATGTTGGGAAAGCAGCTGCCTTTAGAGGTTTCTGTGGACTGGAGTACTAAAATGAGTCATTAGTCAATGCCATAATATTTCATTCAAAAATAGATAGCTTCCTATCCATTTAGTTGTATAACTGAAATGTCACTAGAGTAGTGCAGGGAACCATATGATTATCTGCACATGGCAGAGGCAGTGCTGGCGAGGATGTAACTGGGATTTAACAGTAAACTGCAAAAGCTGCAATGTGGCAGAAGAATCTTTCCCATAACTGGTTTTATAGGGACTTTAATTGTCCTTCTTTAAACTTGGTAGCTCACTTTCTGAGTTTTGTTGCATTGTAACCATACCTGAATGCTTTATCATCTTTATTTACTGCCAGTCCCATTTCAGGGATGGGGAAAAGAAAAACAAAGTTTAGGTACAGAATCTGTGAAAGAACTTAGACCTTGCTCTGCTTGGTTTCCAGGTAGTGTGCTTGCAGTGAAATTCAGACACCTGAGTTAAACATGACATGCATATATGGAAGGAAGCAGTACATGTAAGAGGGGAACTGTGTAAACTAATGGGTGAAAAGTGCTGAGAAGCAGGGTGGGATGTGTAGGCTGGCAGTTAAACACTTGCCTCTGACCTAGAGAGAGAGGGATTATCTGTCTTCACATGAGATTCACAGCTGTGAATATCTTCTTGCATAGGTGTCCTTGCATGAAGAGAGTACTAAAAAGTGGATGCAGGTTATAAATGCTAGGCTGTTGAACTCTTCCATGGTGAGCCTTTTTCAGTTGTTTCTGATGAATAACACCTGTTTTTTTCTATAAGTAGACAAATATTCTGGATGAGAAAGTGGTATACTTGCAGTATAGGCCAAAAGTTATATAAGTTGCTGGGCTAGAGGGAGGGCACACTCATAGAAATAGGGTAAGCCTCTGATGAACACCTAGCTTCATTGGATTATTTGCTGACTAGTTCTCCAGCTTGGTTTTTCTCCTGCTCTGGCTTTTCTTGATCTGGTTCAGGAATGCAGTGCTAACCACATATACCTCAGGTGAAGTCTGGATGGTTTCTACTTGTGTGGGCTTTGAGTAATTATTTAATTATTTTATTTGATTTTTAGCTCTCTGTCACTATCTCCTATTATTGGTATTTCTTTGGTGACTGGCGTATAAATTGCCAAAAGAGGAAAATTCAATATTATTAGATTTCTGCTCATGCCAGCATTTACCCACTCAGCACTGGCTTGCCTCTTGGCAGTACTGTTGCTCAACCCCAGCATTCCCTTGCCCTTTATTAATAATCTCTTTTTCCCTTGAACGCTGCACATCACTCTTGCTAGTATTAAGTTACTAGCAAATCCCATAATATTTTGGAATGCTGGTTTTCTATCACTGCTGCCTATATTGATTTAGCAGCTGGAGAATTGCTGGGCTCTGTGGTTGAAGGGTCCTTCTGCATGCCTTAGATTCACTTGGATGCTCTCAGCCTGATCTAAGGGCTCTTCAGCAAGGAGCCTCCTTCTCCTGGGAAGTTAGGGAAACATATGCTGAAGGGGTTTGTTGGTTTGTTTCAATCAGGTCAGAGACTTGCTCACAAATTCATAAAGGAGGAGGGAAGCAAACAGACAGTGAGCAGGTCCAGATACAGGATAAGCTCTACATCTCGTGCTGCACCATGGGTTGTGTTTCCTCTTTACATGAGCCAAGAGGGACCACTTGCTTTACCAGCCTCTCGTGTGAGCACTCAACCGACACAAGAGGCTCTGCTCCTTTCCCCTTGTGGGGGATACTGGAGGCAAGAGCTCTCAAGGGCTAAAGAAAACAAAACAGTGTTTACTTAGCTGGAGAGCAGAGTGTGCCCTGCGTAAATTGTACCAAGGCCTAAAAGTGCTTTAGAAATTAAGTGCCTCTGAAATTTGCTGTACAAGGTAAATGTAAGGCAAGATGATGCTGTTTCCCAGCTGATTTCCCTAGCTGATGTGGCATGTCCCATTGACTTGCTCGAGGATAAGATTTTGGCTACTTTGGGCCTCAGCTCCAGGAAAAATATAATGGAGGACAAAGTTTTCCCAAGGAAGAAGAGTTTCTTCAATGGTTCTGCCAGTCCTACACCTTGTGGGCAGCCAATGAGAGGTTAACCTCCTGTGAGTGGGACTTAGAGAACAAGGACTGGACTTGTGGGAAGGATAAAAGGAAAAAAGTGTTCTGAGATCTCTCAGCATGGCATAGTACATCAACACATGGATAAGGGAGGGAGCCAGATGCATTCTTTCTTCCCAGTGTCCAGATTCAAATGTTTGGATGAGTGAAAGGTACTTGCCAAATCCTGGGATTTGTTTCATGTGGGACGGAGGATAATCCATGTTTCTGTGTCCCCCCAGTGTGTTGCAGATGGTTTTTTTCCCTCTGGATTTGACCTATGAAGAACACAGGTCCTATTTCTAATTCAAGGTACCCTTGGTTTAGCCACACGTGTGCAGGCCAGGCTGGTCTATTTCCAGTGTAGTTATTGAAGACATAGTACCCAGCCTCACGGGTATTTTGTACTTGGCAGAAGCCAAAATGGTGAAAATACGAAGTTCCCTAGTACAGTAGGATCAGAGGGCTGCTGCTTGCCACATAGAGACATAGCTTTTGTTTCTGTGACTGGATGATTGGCTGCTGTTTATAATCTATGTACACAGAAGTGTCTCTTCGTACACAAGTGGAACTCACTGCCAGCATACAGCTTATTGCAGCAGTCAGGTTCCAGACTGCTTTCCCCTCTATAGGCATCTTGGTGATTATCTGAGTTTCTAGATGTAATTGTATTTCCTATCATACATGATTTTTCGGGTAAACTTGAAATGTATCCATGTTGGCCATTCGTGTTTCAGTTTGCTGGATGGGGGAAGTATTAAAAATGATTAGTCTGAAAAAAACCCCAAACTCTTTTCTGTTCTTTTATTTTTGGTGTGTTTTTGAAGCCTGTAGTGGATTTTCTGTGCTCATGGGGTTTTTTATGTGGTGCATTGGAGCCCCTGTGAAAAATAAAGCATGTGATGTGGAAAATCTCTAGTAAAGAGTGACTCAGGAAAAGGAAAACAAAACCCTTCAGTCTAACGAAAGAACAGTCTATGTGAAAGTAGCTTAGTATTTAACTGGGAATTGCAGTCAGTCTGCAGATGAACAGCCTTGCTGGCATCTGCAGGTGGGTGTTTTGCTTATGCTTTACAGTTCTCCCTCCTGCTCATGCTTGTGAATGTGTTCTGCTTTTTAAAGCTCAGAGGTGCAGAGATGGCTGCGATTTGTGGCTGTTCTTATTCCAGAAGTATCAGCAGTTCCAAATACCACATAAATGAGTGTTGTAAAAGTGTATTAGTAAGAAATGGACTCTGCAAAAATAGGTTACAGTCCAAATGGGTGTGACAGCCCTTGTTTTAGAGATGGAGAGAGCCTTTGGAGGTCATTAGATCAAATGATGTGACCAAGATCAGGCAGGGTCTTCTGCATTCTAAAATATACCTGGGACTTCTGCCTCACAGTTTCAGAGCTCATGAGGGCATTCTAATCAAGATTTTTTGGGAGATGCACTGACATACATTCATTCAAGATTAACGTGATCTGCCATCTTGGGCCCAACCCCAGATTTGCTTTCATCAAGTCTAATTATGATAATGGTTCATTTAACCTCTCTGCCTCCCCCTAACTTCTGCTTTAAAGCAAAGGCACTGGCAGAGAAACCTTGGGCTGCACAGATCCATTTTTAGCTCTCTCTGACTCATTTAATGACTTGGTCAGGCTAGTTTGTCCTTGACTCAGTTTCCCCACTGTCAAAATGGGACTAATAGCAGTGTCTTGCTTTTTGAGGAAGGGTTATGAAGATAAATTAGTTTTGGCCGGAGAAGAGTCCTGCAGGGCTAGCAGAATTAGAAGGAGATAAGCATGCTCTCTGTTGCAAGTATTATCTATCACTTATGTTTCTCACAGCCCTCCTTGACTTTTACTGACTGTGTAGTCTTTCTCATCCTGCAAATCACCAACATGTATATTGATCAGCAGGATCTCTTGTACAGACTACCAGACCATCTCTCCATCAACTTCTTTGCCCTCTCCGAGGCAGATGGATTTAGAATTCTGAGAGTGAAATCATGGCCCCCCCAATGTCACCAAAGCCAGGATCTCATCTCTTGTTTTTTTTCTACCACATACAGAGGCTGGCTGTCTTTTCTTATGGGTCCTCTGAGGAAGAACAGTCCCCTCTGAAAATGCTGAGATGGTTTCAGAGGCAGACACATTCATGAGGAGTGAAGGGATAGTTGGTGAGGGAAAAGCCAGCCCCACAACAATCTGACTTCTTCTAGAGAGGGTTAAGTACTAAATACCTCTTATTGGGTCACTTCATGATGGATGGTAGTTAGTGGGGGTGGGGTATAGCTGACTTCCAGCCCTGCATCACTAAACCGTTCATTAGGAAAAACACACACAATGGAAAATGGCAGAGGGGTTCAAGTGTCCAATTTCTCTCTTGAACTCTGTGAACAGGAGGCTCCAGTCAGGGGAATCCCTGCCACCCTTTCTCCCCCTCCTTCTCTGGCAGTTTCTTTATTAATTAATGGAGTTGGCTGGGGACGGAAACGGAGGACAATAATCAACATAGATGGGTCTGCAGACCTATTTTTAATAATGTGCTTTGCATCTGTCCTAATTGGTATGGAAACAGTGACCTGATTGGAACAACCGGGAGCCTCTTGGGGCCTTTCTTTCTTCCTTTCTCTCCCTCTGTTTTCTTTTTTGTTTGGTTGAAGTTTGACTTGGTGGGAGTGGAGGGGCCAGTGGGTAAGAAACATAAAACCTAACCTTAGGGGCTGTTCACAGGCCAGGGAGTGGAGTGGGGTGACGTACTGGGGAGCACACAGGATGTGGGGGCAGGGAGGCCTGGGGGCCTGGATTGGAAAGTCGGATGTAAATGCCCTCAGGACAGAGAATCTAGCTGCCCAGAAAAACTGAGGCTGAGTAAGGGAAGGAGGGGGCAGCAGCTCTCCTGGTTTAGTTTGATGATGAGGAACGTGATTGCTTTTTTGAGTGAGTAAGGTAAAGCTTAGGGAGAAGAGAAATATCCCGAGAGTCAGCTGATGGCCAGTCCCTGTCCTGCTGTGTAATAAATGTGTGCAGTGAGAGACAGCTCCTGTCTTCAGGACATTTTAACCTGAAATAGGTACTGAGGGAAAAAGGATGATACAATGCCAGAAGGTGGCTTACGAGCCAAATGTGTCCCAGAACCCTGTCTCCCCTGGTTGGCTGTGAGCTGCCTATCAGGCACAGATTCAGCTGCCATGAAATCTCAGACACTGCACTGGGGAACCCATGCCTGTATGGTGAGGAGAAAGAAACCTTCAGATATAATTGTGACAGGTTGTTCTGTTATTCTATAATATATTTTCCTGTTGCAGCTGGGGATGTTCTTAGCATTGGCATGTTCCTGTGGGGTGCTTGTTGAGTAGGATCACAGGGGCCAAGCACTATTGAACCTAAGTGGCAATGTGTCCAGAAGTTCTCACAGTCAGGATGAGCTGTCTGTCTTGCAGCTGCTCAGGGAAGTAGCTGAAGGGCCACTATCTTCATCTAAGTAGTTGGCTGTAGGCTCCTACTTGTCCAGGTTGCCTTCCAGTGCCTTCACTTTCTTTGGAAAATTGCTCATGCTCCTTGAATGTTCGGAACACTTTTCTGTATACAGATGTGTCTCCAGGAGAGCAGTATTGCATGGAAACTGGACACTCATCATCGTGGGGAGGATGTGTGTGTCCAAACTGAAGAACTTGTCACCCAGGCAGGAACTAAGATGTGTCTTTGCAGTCTTGGTGCCAATTTACTACTTTGTAGCCTCACTTTCTGTCAAAAGCTTGTGTGTGCACACACCATCGAAACATAAGGAGAACAAACAAACTCCAAACCTGATTTTTTGATGAAATAAGTGATTTTCCTATAGATTGGGAAAGAAATATTGTGCTATTTAAAATAAGGTGAGCCACTTGGGTGGGTGGGTGGACAAGAGAATTGGCTCAAGCAGCTTTTTTCATGTCTGTCCCAGAAGTGACTCAGTGTTTGGATGTCTGTCCCTTTTATTTTGAGGGCCACAGCACATACTTTTCCCTGGAAATCTGAGCTCCTAGAATGTGGAGTTATGTATAATAACTCCACACTCAGCTTTCTTCTGGAAGAGTTGCTATTCTGGTACCTGCTGTGTAAAACTGGAAGTGTTGATCTTACTGCCCTTGAGCGGTTCAGAAACAGAGGCTGAAGACAAGATCTCCCAAATAAATATATCGTGTCTGATACTACTACTAATAAACAGGATCCATTATTTATCTCTGGTCTGTGTTTTGCTCTTGAGTTTGGGCTACTTTAGCAGCCCTGGAGCCATGGCTGAATTCGGTCTGTTTAGGGGCACCTGTGATATGCATACTCCCCTGCTTGGGAAAAGAAAGGGGAAAAAAAAGGAAGGAATTGAATTGGAGATGGAGCAGACAGTGGGCTCTGTCACTGTGATGTGTGAGAAGTTGGCCAGGTCCCATGTAAATCAAGGACAAAGTTGACTAATTTCCTGGGTCGGTCATGGTGAAAATATCACATTTCATGGTTTGTTGCCGATTCATAGAAAAATCCTATTAAAACTGGGCAGATTACTTATACAATTTAAACAAATGATGATCAAAGATTAGAACATGTTCTGTGGAGAATGAAAAGGAATAGAAATGAATGTGCATCTGGTGAAACGGGGCCAGCTGGGGGGGTTGTGCTCAGACCTGCTATTTCAGGGAACAGGGTAGGGGGATGCAGGAGGGAACACAGCAGTTTGGGGGATTCCAGTTCGGTTCGACTGGTGTTTCTGGGCCCCAGTGGGCTCCGGGGACAGGAGTGGACTGGGGGCAGCGGCGCAGGGCGGGGGCGGGGCGCGGTTCTCGCTGGGCGGCAGGGGGCGCCGCAGGCTGCGCTATGCGGCGAGAGGTGCCCACACGGGTGCGGGGCGAGGCCGGGTCCTCTCCGCTGCAGGGCTGAGGCAGTGGGGCCTGGGGTAGGGGCGGTGTGTGGTGTGAGGAAGAATTAGGAAGAATTTCGTCCCTAAAGATTTGTTGGGTATTGGGAAAGGGCAGCGATGGAGGCAACACAGGATCGATTAGGTTACAAAAGACCTTTAAGATCAAGTCCAACTGTACCAAGGCCACTGCTAAACCATTATCCTGAGCTCCCTATCTGCGCGACTTTTAAACGCATCCAGGAATGTCGATTCAGCCACTTCCCTGGATAGCCTGTTCCAATGCCTGGTGACCCTTTTAATAAAGAAATTGTTCCTGATGTCCAACCTAAACTTTCCCTGGCTAAACCTGAGGCCATTTCATCTTGTTCTATCACTTATTATCTGTGAGAAGAGACCAACATCCACCTCTCTACAACCTCCTTTCAGGTAGTTGTAGATGGCAATAGGGTCTTTCCTCATTCTCCTTCAGGCTAAACAACTTCAGTTCCCTCAGCTGCTCCTCATCAGACCTGTACTCTGCACACTTCAGCAGGTTTTTTTCTCTTCTCTGGACCTGATACAACACCTCAATGTCCTTCTTGTATTGAGTTGTCCAAAACTGAACCTGATACTTGAGATGCAACCTCACCAGTGCTGGGTACTGTGGGGGCAATAACCTCCCCATTTCTGTTTGTCACACTATTTCTAACACAAGCCAGGATGCCATTGGCATTATTGGCCACCTGAGCACACTGCTGTCTCATTTTTAGCTGATATCAAGAGATTCCTAGGTCTTTCTTCAGAGCAGCTTATGATCTTAAGGGTCTCTTCTAGCCAAAGACACGCTGTATTTCTGTGATTCTGAGGGACGACAGCTCCATTCTTACTGGCCGGTTCCTGAGCACAGGCATGTGCTGTCTCAGTCAGAGTAGTGCATGCTCTCCACTTACAGTCTGAGCCTAGCTAACCTGTAATCCCATTAGATACTGCTTCATGTCCAAGTCACTCAGGAAGAAGCACCTAACTCCAATCCCAACAAAGCTTTGGAAAAAAAGAGGTCTAAACCAGAAGTGAGCCAGACTCTGCTATTGATCCATGCACAGGTCTGTCCTCCGGTTCTTTGGCTCAATGAAGTGTGTGAAACCTTCACAAATTGTGAAATGCAGCACCTGTGCACTGAAGAAGAGAATAGAGAGGCATGAATATGTGGTTTTGTGATTGGTGAGATGGAGATGAAATGGAGAAACAGAAATGTGTCTCCAAAAATATGGTAGAAATGTTGGAAAATACAACAAAATGATTGGCAAGAGCTCTGTATTTATGATGGGGGGGCTGGAAAAGTAGTGTTTTGGGTTGGGGTGGTTTTAAAGTAGATTTCCATATTTTCCTGTGAAATTGCTTTGGCAGATAAAAAAGAGTTTAGCGATTTCTTGTGCATTGTTGAGCATCCTATACCAAATAATAATCACCATGAACCTTACTGTAGTGTTGTTCGTAGTCCCTGTGGCAAAGAAATGAAGCTTAGATAGCCCAGTCTGCTGACATCACCACTCATTTTTCCTTCTTTAGGCTGAATGTACTGAAGCAGTACAACTCCAAATTCCTGTGATAAGGTTTGTTTTGCATACCTGCCTGCTCCAAATCCTCTGCTGAAGCTTTCCCAAACACTGCTGTCTGACAGAGGAGGTAGAAATCAATGATCTTAAAGGTCTTTTCCAACCTAAATAATTCTGTGATAGTGCCATTTAGGGATGAGGTGTATAAACTTAGTGATACTGGTTCTTCTTGAAATGTGGCCTCCAGATCCAAACCCTAATGCCATCTCTAACCCTAAGAATATTCAGAGCCTAGGAATCTATGGATTCCTGCTAACTCAACATAACTTACTTAAATGTTCTGGTACCTGCCCTTAATAGTCAGCTTCACGGACTAAACAAAACCAAGCACCAAAACCTCCCATCACAAATCCTGAGATCAAGCCAACTCATGGCTTTACTGATCGTTGTAACACGGGGATGTAGTGCTGCTCAGAAATAAAACATGAAGTGTTTGAGACTATCAGCCTTCTTTCTTGTCACTGAGGACATGGGAGAGTTCAGCAATGGTAACATGATGCTGTTCCAAGCCCTGGGCTACTCACAACATCAATTGTGGCTAAAGAACCTGTTCACCCCTGAGCATTAACTATGAAAAACACAAATCCACTGAGGCAGGCTGCAATCCTGCTATAGCCCGGGCAGAATTCATCAGTAAACCTGACTGCATGGAACTGTGTACTAAATCTTAGTTTTTGTCCTCACCTTATTCCTGGCATGGGTGATGGCCTAGAAATTGAGTTTTGTCCAAAAGTTAATCAGAAGATGTTTAAATATGCTGTTACTGATTTTACCACTTATCTTACCTCAAGCAATGATGCCATTCCAGCTCCAGCGTTGATCATGGCTCAGTAACCCCATTCTGTCTGACAATTAAAAATGATACATTTTAATCTACTTATCCCTGAGCAGGTTTGGCAGAATTGAGCAACAAAAAATGTTTCACAGAGCCTCATTTATGGAATGCTAAGCTAAAGCCTAATTGTAATCCTAACCCTGCCTTGACCTCTGCCCAGACACTTGCCATCAGTGGAAAATTAAGAATAAATATGTGACTATAGCGACACCAACTTTTATCCAGTTTTGAGAGTCTTAAAGATTTAGGCAATTAATTTGTCTCTTTAATCTCTCTTGTTCCAGACTCTATCCTTGACTCTAATCCTACTTTTGACCACAGCTCAGAATCACAGAATTTGGCATTCTCATCTAGTGGTAACAGACCTTGGCTTTCCTCTACAAGTCTGACAGAGGTTAGTAATAAATTCGGCTTTTCAGGTCCTGCTGTTCCTAATTTTAACTCAAATCCCAAATACATTAGCATTATACACTATTATTTCATTGCCACCAGACGATGTGAATCCACTTGTGTTAGATTTATCTCACAGAATTCAGCAAATATCTGTCTCTCTGTCCGCATCTCTTTAATCCTGGTCTTAACAAAAACACCAGCCTTTACTACAGAACAAACATTTTTCTTTTCATGTTCAGGAATAAGACATTTGAGTTTACTGACACCAGAGTGCTGTGTTTACGTGGTCAAGGGAGAGCCTTGCACCTGAGATGTGACCCTACTTAACCCAAGCTGTCTGGGTGACTCTGGTGTGGATAATCTGTGTATTCACTGATTCAGCTACAGAGAACAGAAAATGCAGTTTTCAAAAAATAAGTGATCTCAGTCCTCAAGTGGTGAATAAGCGATGTTATGTCTTTGTATTCAAGAAGAGCAATGCTGATTTATGCAGCTGATAGATATGGTCTGGTACATACAGATCTTTCTGATATGAAGTGCCTGATGCTGCTCATCTGTGAGGACTAAAGGATCCTTGTGTTTTTATACCAGAGTGTTTGCTGAGCCTTGCTGAGTAAAAATTGAGACTTATCTATAAACCACACATGCTGCTGGACATATCCCTGTGCCTCTGCTAAGCTAGTGTATATGTTATTCTGGCCAGAAGGTGTGAGCTAGCATGTGGAAACAGTATCTGGAAAATGTGATGGGAGTAATAGTGCTTGGAGGAGTTGAAGGGCTGACTGCAAGTCTCTGTTTTTAATTCACTATCGAGTATAGTGGCATTGGCATGGCTGATGGTGGCCTGCTGTAGTGCTGCTAAATTATGTTTTTGTCATGAATGGCCGTAACAAGGAACTTGGAACACTGGAGTTAGATTTTACAAAGGACTCTACTGTCAATTTTTGTAATTAAATGTCATCTTTCTTGACAAAATGCTACCTGATATACATGAAATCTGTAATAATCTTGTTTGGATTGAAACGGTGAACTAAGAAACTTAGCAAACTGGACATCAGTTGGCTTGTTCGCTTCTGAGGAGTGAAATGACATCAACTTTGTTTTCAAGTAGGCAGTCAGGCTTGAATGGGGGAGGTCACTATGTGTTCTGGATAGGGAAACCCTATGAGCAGCTGGTGTTACTGGAAGGTAAAATAAAAGGCCATGCATGGTAAGTTGGAGAGCAAGTGAAAATCACAGATAACTCTTTTCCTACCTGATTCTGGTGCACCTTCTATCAGTCAGGCCTTGGTGTAACAAAGTGGTCTTCAAAGACTTGTGCTTACGCAGTGCTCAGAGAACATAATGAAGGACCTCTCTCTTGGTACAGCCAACTCCCCACCATAGTTGTTTTGATTCAACATTTTGTAGTCCTAGCATCATGTTCATTTCACGTTAATCGTGAGTAAAGCTTATTAACTGCTGTTTTAACCTCAGGTAACTTGTCATTATTGGCAGGAAACATGTTTCATCTGCATAGCAGTTTTATGTGAGCAGTGGGGAACATTTTCTATTAGCATTTGTTGATGCGAAACATGTTTCTTAGTGGAATTGTGTTTGGGAACTGGAAGAGAATTTGATTTTCATCCTTAACTCCAACAGGAAGAACCAAATCATGAAAAAAAAATTTTGGTTCTTTCCCACAGTGTTTTTTATATTATTTCTACTGTATCCAAGACCAGTTTCTATCCTATTTGCTCTGCACTTGTAGCTACAGAAGCTAGAATCAACCTTCTTAAAGTTGCCTTAAATATGCATATGTCAGCTACATACATAGGCTGAGGTGAGGGAAGACCAGGGCTAGTTTCAGAGACACCATGTTGTAGCATCATCTCTGACTGCCCTGTTCAGGTGGGAACTTGATTTCTGTAGAGTCTCAGTGGGGGGCAGAGGTCCGTACTGGTAAGTAGTGCTGACATTTCCTAATCATGGCAGCTCCTCCTCTTTGTTCATGTACCAGTTGGTTCTGTTCATACCTCTTTTATTAACAGTAATGCACCTACCAAAATGATATGCAGGAGCAGGAGTTTTGAAAAGGATAGAATAGTTAAAGCTTACTTTATTAGGAAATCTTTGGTTTCCTTTCTTTGCTTGTGCTTTTCAGACAGTGAAGGCTTGTACAGGACTGTGTATGTTTTACATACCTCTTGGCCAGGCAGCCAAGAGGGCTAATGGCATCCTGGCCTGCATCAAGAATGGTGTGGCCAGCAGGGAGAGGGAGGTTATCCTCCTCCTGTATTTGGCATTGGTTAGACCTCACCTGGAGTTTTGTGTTCAATTCTGGGCTCCTCAGTTTAGGAAGGATGTCGAGGGGCTGGAACAAGTCCAGAGAAGAGCAACTAGAATGGTAAAGGGCCTGGAAGGTCAGCCCTACGAGGAGAGGCTGATGGAGCTGGGTTTGTTCAGCCTGCAAAAGAGGAGGCTCAGAGGTGACCTTATTGCTGTCTATAACTACCTAAAAGGGGGTTGGAGTCAGGCGGGGGTTGGTCTTTTCTCCTTGGACACTGGAGACAGGACAAGGGGTCACAGTCTTAAGCTCCATCGGGGGAGGTTTAGACTTGACATTAGGGAAGCCTCAGCTTGTCTAGAAGGTGGAAGTTGCTGGAAAGTTTGCATCACGATACACAAAAGTTTTAATGAGCAAGGAGAGAAGTGTTACCTATTCATTATAAATAAGGAACTTAATTTAGGAAGATATTTGTCTTGCAACTTAATCTTTCTAAGAGTAAGTCTTTGCTTGCCCCAAGCAGTAAAAATTATGTAAGGGCATAGCTTTATTACTTACCTGACAGAGGTGGCAGTCTAGAAGCTGAATTGTTGTTCAAGTATTCATTTGTACCGTGGGACCTTCTTGTGTTTAACAGCCTTGCTGTTACAAAAGAATCCCAGAGAGCTTTGAGTGTGATCATGACTTGGGGATAACTAACTTCTTTCTGGTTTTGCTGATTTACTTCAGGGAAAACACCCACCACACTCACTGCTGCAAGCCTCACCAGTATTTAGAATTGCTGGAATGCCAAAGATGCATATTACCTACAAAGCTATTGCTGTGCTAGGCAACATATGAATATGGAAAAAGCAAAAAAAATTATTTGTTGCTAAGATAGATAATTATGTCCTGATCAGATTACTATAACTGACAGCAGAGAATGTAGCTTTTGCTTCTAATCGAACATGGTTAAACCAAACAAAACTCAAGCCAAAGCACTACTCCACTGGACTTATTCTCTGTCACTGGAGAAGAATTAATGAACAAAAGGACATGGAAAAATTGAAAATCATCGTCTCTTCAAATGGTCCCAAGCCTGTGGGGAGGAAAGAGAGAGGTAAAACAAAGCAAAGAGAATCTGAAGCTCAGACCGGCTTGTTTTTCAGTCAATTTTCTAAGATATGCTGGAGACTCTTATGCAGTGTTTGGAAATGAATATTTGTTCAGTGAGATATGACTCTTCCATGGCAGACTAGTGAAATATAGTATATTTTGCTTGTTGGCAGCAGATTTCTGCCTGTCTACATTTTTATTAGTGCAGGTTTTTCTATATGAGTATAGCTATTTATCTAGCAAGCAGGGCCAGCAGATAGAAAGTTGAAGAGCAAGCCAGCACAGTCCTAAGCTATGACAGTAGATGAAAACCCTGAAGGCAAAATATCTACAGGATCAGGCCGTGTGCCTGAGTTAGGGAAAATGCTGTTACATTTTCCCAGTCACTTCAATATCCTGCAGTTCTTGCACTTCCACAAACACCATTTAATGTGACTGATACAATGCCGTACTGAGGATAGGCTGTCAGCTGCCAGTGTTCAGTCTTAGAGCTTTTAATTCATGAGCTAGAAGATGGAGCTTTGTAGTAGAGCTTTTAACAGGCTGATGACCTCTAGTGTTTTGCCCAGTTACCACCAGATATGGTCATACAGTTGCCCCTAGGGGCTTTGAATTACGACAACATCTGGAGTTTGCTGGTCTAATCTGGTTTGACTGCATGGTGACAGTGGAGGTTTAAGAATCTATCCTGATTCTCTGAAGTAATAATTTGACCGTGATTGTTAGGATTAAATCACATATCTGAATGTTGTTTTATAGTGGGATGTATGCTTGAGTGTAAACTGGTTCAGACCTGTGGAACCTGATCTTTAATTCATAATACTTCGTATAGGTGACAAATGCTCCTGGAGGAAGCAGATCCTTTACTAGAGAGGGTAGCAGAGACAAAGGTTACTAAGTGAAACAGCAGAGCCAGAAACCAACTGTAGGATCCTAATTTCCAAGTTCATTCCCTAAACTCATGATGCTTTGTTTGAGTAGCTGCTGAAAACAGAGAAGACAAGACAGTCTTTGCTCTATAGATTCAGGAAGAAACTCGAAGATAAAAGACAACCAGTGATAAGAATCAGACACAGCTTGGAGAATGTATGGGGATTGTCTGAAGTAGCCTTAGTAGTTAGAAGTAGCTCGTGGTAAAGAAGCCTTAGCAGCTTAGGTTCTCCTGAGGGTGGTTTAGCTTGTATTTTGCTACAGTTCTGTTTTCTTTGTATTTCCTATTTTAATGCTTATTTTTGGAACAAGTTTTATATTGTTTAGAAACTCAGTCCTGGATTCTGGAAAAAGCAGACCTTTTCTGAAATGTCAGGTGCCTAATAAGTTTATTGGCTCCAATAATGGAAATCCTACATTTTAGAATGTGTTTAGTTAGATATCAGAATAATTGCCTAGATATATAAAATGTAGAAATATATCAGTGCAGATCCAAGAGCCTTTACTAATCAATATAGCTATTCCTTTGGACTCTCTGTTTCTTTGGTCTTTGTTTCTATTTCCAGAGTTGTAGATATAGTGTATTTTGGTATGAAATACTGTATGTGAATTCTGTAGTAAAAGGATTTCTCTTAAGAGATCAAAGTTGCAGAAATAATGGCAAATAGGGTATTATGGACAAATTGTTAAATGACAGCTTTCGTTCCCATCTAAAGTACTTCTGGTACCACTTGAAATTCACTTTTCTTTGGGTAGAATGAAACAGCTCTGTAGCAGTGCACACCAGTACAGAAACAACATGGAATTTTAACAGCAGACAATACAAAATCCCAAAGCTAGTGGATCATTCAGAGTTACTTAAGTGGCTGGCTAATGTGGTTTGTACTGGAGTGTGAAGAACCCAGTACTCCAGCATCAGGATCCTTGGCTGTGTCCAAGGTCCATAAAACCCACAGATGGTCATGTTTGCTATTGCAGATCAGAGCCCATGAGTGTTGTCATGGTTATGTGGAATTGTGTAGAATTGTGTAGAATGGAGTCTGATTTTGCTCTTAAGTCACTCAAAGAGGACTCAGAAGGACCCCTCTGTGACCTGCACAAAAAAAGTATTTGTCTCATGGCTATTCCATAATACGGGAAAATTACACTACCTTGTATCACAGGGAGCTTAAGCAGGGAATCATGGACTTTATCACTGAAGTTAGCTTGCTTTTCAGGTTAAGCATGAATATAAGCTCTTCTTGAATACAAATAGGAATAAGCAGGGGCATATACAACTTTCCTGATGGAATGCATAGCACATGCATATGTGATATTTCACTGCTGTTGCTGAAGAGACTCTTGAACAGTAACTGCTAGTGAGACACCATGCCAAATCCAGTCCATAGGTCTGTGGAAGGATTCTCTCTGACACCCCAGTCCTCCTTTGTTATCAGAGCATTTCTGTTCTTGCTTCCTGAACTCATACTGGGTTTTTGTGTGGTTTATTCCCCACTTTTTTATTCAAAATCTTCTTCTGATTGCTTTTTTCCTGTTTTTCTCCATACTTATGCAGCAGTTTTTAATAGTCTTGATAGCCTGTTTCGTGATAACTCCTGTAGATGTCTGGTCCTGGGGGAAGACTTTGTGCACTGTAGCAGGGCTGCTGGCAAGTATCTTGCTTTCTAGTTTAAGGTTAGAAAGAGAACGATTTGGTGGAGGGAAAAACCATGGCATTGAAAGTTAATTTTGTGTGTGAAAGAAATGTTCTGCAGTCAGCATCCCTAGCATCTCGTAAAGTCAGAGGAATTGTTCTTCATTCATGTGGAGGTCAGAGCTTGAGCTTTTTAAAGTAAGATTTGCCTAGGCAACAGTCTTTAACTTCAGCTGAAATGGGAATTTTGGTCTATGTGAAGGGATGTGAGCACCTTTGTAGGAATTCTTACCTGGGGGTATCAATGAATGTGCAAGCATGCTAAAGCTGGCTGAGTCTGTGAAAATAAGACTACATCCATGTGAGACTACAATCTGTGAGCTGTGTAAGGTGTGAGAACATGATGATGACAATATGTGTACCCACCTGTGTGACACTGAGGAAGGACAATGAGTACCTGTGTGGTGGCTTGTTGAGAGGACTGCGTGTGGTGTGCAAGGTGCTGATGTTAGGTTCCTCTGTGTTACTGCACAAGCATGTGTGTGAACATGGGTGTTGCCAAGAATGCATATGTGAGCACGAGTGTGATTATCAGCATATCTTTAAGTGCAGAACATATGAATAAACAGATGTAAATGGATGCGTATGTTACCATGTCGTCTGAGAGGGAGAGATCCCATTCCTGGCCCGGCCTCTGCTCTGTGCTGTCAGTTTTGGTACATGTATTAGTTTTTAAGGTGAAAAGTGTCTCAGCTTGTCTTTAGCCTGGGCATCACCCCTGAGTGCACAGTTGCTATGCCAGCTCAGTGTGTTTGTGTGCTCTTGTGAGAGAGTTGGTAATTGTGAGTGCTCCCTAAGAGAATCTCTGAGGCCAGGGGATACAATAGGCAAGGGTCTAGGGTCTGAAACTGTAGACTTTAATAAAGCCACTGACAGCAAATAAGAGCCTGACATGTGAGTCACATTACTGACAACAAGGGCTGCTTTGTAGTCCCATCTGCACCCTGATCGGGTCCCGTACAGTAACTGAAAGGACAGAACAAACTGCTGTTGCCTTCAATAAATACAACAGTGCCACAAAGGCAGCTGAACAGACCAACTTTGTGCGGCTTTGCTGCAGCTGAGCTACTCTCCTAGCTCTCTTCCTTACCTCCCCCACCAGTGGAAATGACTGGTGTTATATTGTAAGGGCTGCTTGAGAGCCCTGGCTATGTGCTTGGCCCCGTGGCAGTCATTACATGCAGCTCTGGAACATCTCTCTTCCCTGCCACTACCTGTGCTCCCATCCTTTATAGTCTTTCTTCATCTTTTACCCAATGGACTGGGAGAATCCAGAGCCTCTATCTCATGAGCCTTGTTCCTTGGACCTGCTGCCCTTGCTTGGGCTAGCTGTCATGAGGAACATTGCAAAGCCTTAGATCAGACTGAGCACAATTATTTGAAGTGTCTGCGATCACACTCCTGCCAGAGTGATCATGATGAAAATCTTGGACTTTCCAGCATGGTGACTTGAACATCTTTCAGACCCTTAGTGGCTTCCCTAGCACAGATAGCATCAGGGTATGACAGTGTTTGCTCTTTATCCAGGTGTCATCTAGCAGAATCAAAATAATTTTTCCTTGTCTGCCCTCAGGACCTCTCGCTCTTCTTTCCCTCTTTGGCTTGGAGAATTTTCCACTGAAGCTCTTTCACATGCAGAAGAAAAGTCTTGCAGATTGATCCTGCTTTAACAGGAAAATTGTGCCACTGTCATGCCTTTCTCAGTGCTTGTCTGGCCACTTTTTCAGTTTGCCTTAATAGCCCTAGAGAAATGGTCTTGGCTGGACCTAACATCCTGTGCTGTCGCATAGTAAAAGAGCCCTGGGAAAGTTCAGCAGGTTACAAATAAAAGTATGAAACAGTGTTTGCCAAAGGGGTGATGATAAGTATCATGATGACATTGACTATGACAGTGCAAGTGTACCTGTACTGTCTATTCTAGCATGCATGTAGCATGTCAGCCCATCTAGGAAAAGTCTGAATTCTTGTCTGCCTGAAAAAACAAGGAACAGCAGACTCACCCGTTTATGCCCAGCAGAAACTCCGGTTCCTTCTGTGTTATGTAGTGCACATAGAATTGAGTTCACTTGAGTTTAGGGCACATCCCATGTGGGAGCTGTAACATTTGCCCTGTGCTTCTGCAGTATGTGATAGAGCCTGTAGCCTGCCCTATCAGTGCATGCATACACGGTGCAATAACTGACACTGTTGTCAGGCAAGAGAATCTCAGTCATAGTGATACTCTCCAAAGGTATAAGCCTTACCTATCTTAAAGGTCAGATTTTCATCTGTCAGCTAGTATTCTGCATGTTATGGGAACAGAAGGTGCCAGAGGTGATATGCAGCAGATCTCTGCTTGGAAAAGAGATCAGACTTCAGTGAGCAGATAAATGCAGTTTCTGAGCATCTTCAGGAAATTCTACAAGACAGTCTTTCATGAAAAAATCTTCCCTGTGAGTTCTGTCATCTCTTTTTTTTTCAAGCAATGACTCCAGATGTCATTAAGCAGAGGAAAGTACAGACCAGCATGTAACACATTGGCTAAAACAAATCAGAAGGCAGTAAGATGCAATAGCAGACATCATATAGAGGTATCTGCAAATGAGAGAAGGGTTTTCCTTGGTGTCCCATAGAAAATATCTAGAACCTATAATGGTAGGCATTGTTAGGTGATAGCATAGTAAAAGAGCTGTGATATGTTTTGCGTAACTGATATTTCTGATAGTTTCATGTGTAGACCTTCTGCTAGAGAATCCTATTCCCACTGTATCAATAATATATAAAGGGTTAAGTACACTGTAATACCCTACATAGCTAAGAAGCAGCAACAGATACCTTAAGTCCTGCAGCAGGTGTGTTCTATGCTTTTCAGGAAATATCTGGAATTTTTGAAAATAAAGTAAGAGCTTTGTGTGCTGCTGTTAAAAGGAAATGCACATTCCCCCAATCCTAGTGCAGCTCTTTGGCCATGTAACAAGCTTCCAGTTTGCTTTGGTGTTTAGGACAGGTCAATATGCAGTCATTGTATCTGATGGTGGATGTGAGTTGCCTTAGTCCTCATCTGTGCACACCATTCATAGAGGCTTCAGCAGAGGTGGCACAGCTAGCTAAACCAGGAAATTACTTGTAAGCATGTAGTCAATCACAGCTGCACCTGCACCTTCCACTGGACTGCTGCCTCTTCAACAAGCAGAACCTCATGGATCCATTTCCTGTATCTTGATACCTTAACAGAAAAAGTGTTTCATAGAAACATATGGAAGGATGGCACTCTAAAAAACAGGAACATCCTGTTGTCACAATGTAGAGAGGGAGGAAAGGGATCTTTGTGCAGGTTTAACCTGCTTTTATATTTTCTTGTATTCACATTGTTTCCTGTTGAAAAGGATGCTGTCATAACTGTGGGGAAATCAAGTAGTTGCAACACTGTGTACAAAGCTGGACAAAGCAATTGACTGGGGGTGCCTTAGAGGAGTGGGTACACTTAGAGGAGTGGCTTACAACTCTAGAATGTTTTTAATGAAAGAAGCTGTTTTAGAAGTCTTTATCAAACAGTGCAGGTAGTTGATGAAGTACGTGTTATGGGTTGCCTGTTAAGGCACAGGTATCCCACAAAATAGGAAACAGCAAATGAGAACAACTGAAGAGAAGAGTAGCGGGCAGCCAGAAATGCCTGGTCTGGATGGGGCTAACAAGACTGGATAGGGAAGGAGAAATGGTTAGGAGGAGTGGGCTGGGGTGGCTGTGTGGCAACAGGCCCTATAAATCAGATTCAATCTGGTGACATGTTACTGCCTGGGAGAGCAGTGGACAGAGACCTGAGGTTTGGCGCAGGCATGCTGGATTGTGTGTTAGTGCAGGTAATAGGAAGCGGCTTGCTACCCTAGCTGATCCTGCACGGGGAAATCAGATAGGAGAGCTGTAAGTTCTTGCTGCTCTTTGAGGAAGATGTAGTTGGTAATTATATTAACTCATGTTTTTATTTCAATTTCTCTCCCTTTTCTTCCTTCACTGGAGATCTGGTTGATTATGTCATTTGAGTCATCATTTATGGAGAAGCATAGCTCATTGAGTGCCCAAGTAGTTTAGTTTCATTTTCCCAGGTTTCTGAGTGGATTCTCAAAGTGGTCTTTACTAATGACCCCTAAAAATTGAACTTGGTTCTGTATATTGTTAAGCAAAGCCTGGCAGAAGGACTATAATAAAATGCAGTGCAAAGCCAAGTGCAGATGTTAAAAAAATAATCTTAAGGTCCACAAAACTTTTAAAAAGAAGACATTGGAAGTTACTTTTACATTTTCCCCTGATAAAGCTGAAGCATTACACAGTTCTCCCAGCTAGGATATCTTGATTACAGAAAGAGGGACAAAGTTGGTAGCCCATGAAACATGTGACAGCCTCTACAGCCTCTTCTAGCATACCAGAAAATGAAGGAAAAGAGAGGATCATCTTATTCAGGCTACCAACATAAAGATGAGCATACCAATCTCATCACCCGCTTCTTTTCCTTTTTTCATAATACCATAAATACCCGAGGCTGAAAGTATTCTGAGCAGAATTTCATGACCAGCCTCTAGTGACTTGCAGGAGGAGGTAGAGACCAACTCTTGCAGGTGATTTTTGAGAATTGCAACTTAAGCTCTCATGCTGAAGCTCCAAAGCATGCACTGAAGTCAAGGACTTCTTGTTAGTGCTTCTCATCTGTTGTTCTTTGTTTATGCAGACCTGGCCAAGACATGGAGATTTGAGAGGCAAAAAAAAGGAGCCCCAAAAAATCTCAGTTTCTTAGCAGTTCTGACCAAGCAAAGTTGGTCCTTATGGTTGAGGTCTAGCCCTTTTCAAGATAAGTTTATTTAGATCTAAGAGACTTTGGAAGTGGGGAAAAGAGGTAGCCTTCTGGGAAAGACAGCTTGGTCCTAAACTGTCAGCCCTTCACATACAAGAGACTTTTGCCAGCTGAACAGGAGAAGCTACTTCCAATAAAGCCAATCAAAAGCAATTTCCCTGCTGAAAGGTGGCCTACCTGAGACAGAGCAGTCCGCACCAGCTGCACGCCACTGCTGTCAGACTTGGACGAGTCTGTCAATTAAGGGAACACAGAGCAATCTGTGAGCGCTGAAAGGGATCCCTTCAGAGCCCTCCATGGCTGAGAGACAGGCCCATTGTCTGCATGCATGTCTCACATAGTTTCAGAGTTCTGATAAGCAGGCATGCCATGAAAAACTGCATTATATGGTGAGCTCGGGAATACTGTGGCTGGGGGTAGATGAGATGGGGGGTGGGTGGGAGAAGAAGTAACACTGCACCTTTGCATTGTGGGAGGTTGGGCAATGAAAGACGTCGCGTTTGGTGGTCCCCCAGTATAAACTTCTTTCTCACAAACTCTTGCTGAATGATGAAGTCGTCGTTTCCTCTGCTTCCCCTCCTCCCCTCCATCTTTGTCCTTTTTTCTGGAGTTCAGAAATCAGCTGGGAATTACTGCAGCACTAAGAAGAGAAACAACTTAAGCACCTTCAACTGCTGCCTTGCTGCATGCTGAAAGTCCTTTTTCATGTGAATCTGGGACCACTAGGTATCATAGGTCTGTGATTAGGAAAGAATTAATGTTTCAGATTTGCTCACACATATTGTAGAGACCTTAAAATGGGAAGGTAGACAGAACACCTAGGGGAAGGAATGAGTGGGATTCCATCATCTGCTACTTACGGATATTTGTTTCCATCTTCCTCACTTCATAGCCTGATGCCTGTATCCTGTGGTACATGTGGGCCCTCCATGCTTCCTAGCCGCAGGCTCTCAGATAAGCACATCTTAGTCTAGAGTAGAAAGCTTTCTTAGATCCCACTGCTTGAGCTTGGGAGTATATAAATGTGTTAGTGTAAGTGTGAAAATGTCAGCATTACAAAGCAAGTAAAACCAAGATCTGTGCTGCTTTTATGTTACTTTTCAGGGCCCTTCTGTACAAAAGGAGACAGTTCTAGCAGAACTCTTTTTTTTTGAAATAACATCTCCACTATGTACAGTTAGCTTTCTGTGTGCATGAAGGATATAGAAGCTGTACAGTGTGATAGAAATCAAGCAAACGCATGCATGGGAGCAAGGAAATACGTTAACTAATGCTGTGGCATATAGTTAAGAACTAACGTTGTGGTAGCAGGGAAACAAATGCCATCATCCAGAACATGGAGAGTGGGTTGCAAGTGGCCTTTCTTAATACTTCTCCTTTCCCATTCTGGCTGGGGATTTTATTTTTCTGCATTCACTGGATGCTGACAATCTTAATGTTTAATTTTAAAGACACTCTAGATGATCTCCATTCAGGGTTTGAGCCAAAGCTGCTTCTAGACCATGCCCACTTTTGTCTGTCACAGACATGTTGGACCAAAGCCATTTCTGATAAATCAGTTAAATTCTGTAGACCTACCAAGGGACAAGTCTGGCCCATACACTTCAGCTTTCACATCTGGTTTTCTGCAGCATAGTGGGCTGCCAAAGAGAGGATTTGACTTCTAATCACTCAGTTCTTGGTCTTCATATATATATATGTCAAGCTTTAGCAATTGCCTGCAGCTCACCCACTGCACAGTGACACTCCAGGAGACGGAAGCTCCTAGTTTTTCCCAGTTGGAGGATATGTCTCGGCTCAGCACTTTTGATAAGGAAAATGAATTCATTTTTTTACTGCATAGAAGTGTCTCTTTCATCTTGGTCTTGCTGAGGCCCATGGAAACCCATCTTTCTTTTAATGTTAGGCAAAGCTCCCATCATGAATGATAAAGTCTATTCTCACCCTCTTCATTGCACATTCACACCATACTGCCATGTCCTGGGTAAGGTTGTAGTACTGACATAATATTTGGTTTATTTTCAAATATTTTTTCTGCGCGTAGCCTGTATTTTCTTGCCCTCTATTTAGTTATGCATAAATTGGCCAGAGACATTGGCTTTGCCTTGTTCTCTGTTCCTCAGTTCTCCAAGTCATGGACCTCAGTAATACCCATATTTATGTCCTAAAATGTATGTTTCCCCCTCCTTGTGTGCAATTCATGATCTTTCTCACACCCAATGCAGGTAGACTTTTCTCTGTAGCATGATGGAAGCCCACAGCATCCACTCAGTCACACCATGGGCTGTGAACGGCACCTTGAAGAACCCTGTAGTTTCCTTTAGCTTGTCTTGGTGTCTTTTTGGTCCTGTTGAAGTCATTCTTGATAAGAGAGAGATAAGTTGAGGCATCCCCCAAAACTGCCAGCTCATTTTATAACAAAATAAACCATCTCTTTGAGTAGCTTATGCAAAGGTAGTCCTAGCATAGTCTTCACATTGCATTCTTACTTGCTTCAAGAACAGCAGCTAAGGGAGGATATTAACAGATTGTCATCAGGAGGCAAGTGAGCCACTCAGGGAGATAGAAGGGACAGGCTTGTGTTTCTTGGAACCATTGTTTCAATATCTTGTCAGACTTGAGCAGATACTGATAGAGCAAGGAAGAGTACACATTCTACACATTCTATTTTTCCTATATTCTTGAAGTAGAGATGAACTGCTTCATTGTAAAATAGAAGCTGAAGAGCAGTGTTAAGATGATGTATGGTGTATCCTGCTGTACTCTGGGTCTTGCTTTTCAAGGTACAGATACAAACTTCTCAACCTTACTCCGCAATTTGTAACCTGGGTGTCATCACTAGCTCTGTGTAACACTCCTTGGTTTTTTGCTGTCTCCCTGTAGGTGGGTTCAAGTGAATGGGTGGTTTGGTGTATCTCTGACACGCACCAGCGATATCTAAGGGGAAATGTTTTCCCTTCTACCACATACTACAGAGACTGCATACTCCTGCGTGCGTTTATCTAGCAGAAAGTGAACTACTACACTTCTGTTTCTTGGGGTCCCTGGGACCTCCCTGTAGTTTCAGAAGAGGAGGCCTTTTGATCTGTTGCTCTGCAATTTTTGTGGGAGAGCTAGACAAGACTGTGGTTTACAAATAGCTGATGGATCTCTCATTCCTGCAAAGAAAAATGCATAGTGTTGGTCTCCTAAGAGATAACTCAGGACACTGCGCGAGCAATTTGGAGTGGGCTGGATGATGTGGTCTGCTCTGCAAGTTGCAATCCACTTGTGTCATGGTGTATGTTAAGGAAAAGGTAACATCTTTGGTTGTGTCTTTAAGCCACAACAATCTTTCAGGGATAGCAGAGAGTGGCCCAAAATCAGTAATAAAACCCCATGAGCTAAAACATTTCTGTCTGCATTTCTCCAAGTCATGCAGCAGTTTTTCACCCCCAGCAAAAGTGTCCCACCTTCTTATATCAAGGTGTCTGCAGAAGGGGTATTTGTCTGCAGACATCTACCCATCAGGGGTCCTGTGGCACTATCTAATGCAGCTTTGGACCTCAAAGAAGTATGGCTGCCTTGATCCCTCATGACCCTGGAGGTTATGTTCAGCAGTTTGGGTGAGGACAGCTGAGATTGAGCAGAAGCTGAAGGAAAAGAGTGGGGTTGTGCTTGTACCTCTGAAAGTTTGAGAAAACTCAGTTGTTCAAGAGTCAGATATCAGCTCAGGAT
The DNA here is from genome assembly GCA_013397515.1 of Upupa epops. NCBI lineage: Eukaryota > Metazoa > Chordata > Aves > Bucerotiformes > Upupidae > Upupa > Upupa epops. The sequence goes on along the minus strand of VZRI01012598.1, from coordinate 354,274 downwards.
ATCAAATCTGGTGCACAGGACCAAGCCAAAGATTCGTCTGCCATGGGATCCTGTCTCCCTGCAAAATGAATATATAAGGGAGTAATAGCAGGATGGGTATTCAGTGATCTCTTTGATGCATAGTATATACAGATCAGAGTGAAGAGATTTCTTGAGATGGAAAATGTATCTAGCTTGTTACGACTAGTTGTCACTACTGGATTAATATCAGTCCCTTGGGCTCCCATGACATGATTGCCTTGGGCAGCAGGTCTGCAAGAACTTAAAGGGCAAGAAAGGAGAAGATGTGTGTTGGCACAGGAGGAACTAGTGCTGAGACCTGTAACAGTGTGGGTGCTGCCAGGCACGGCAAGCTGGGAGATATCTCACTGGGAAGAAATGGAATTGGAAGCTTGTAAATCAACTGCATTCAAGATGCTGTAAATACATCAGAGCAAAGCCACACAACTGGAGGATAAGAAGTGAGTGATTTATCGGGTTTTGAGGTTTTCCTTCCAGGTGACATTTTGGGTTTTGCTTAAGAACCTAATCAATTTGCCTCTGACCTCCTGTACCTGGGGCTTATGAGGCCAGCCTCACTCAAGGCTGCTTGGAATGGCTCTGGGAAATACTCTGCCACTGGGCTATTGAACAGGGTTGCTACAGCCCTTTCAGCCACAGCCCATGCCCCAAGTGCTTCAGCTTTGAGGATGTACGTGGTATTGCCTTCTATCATCCACTGTGGGTATAAAGGACACATGGTACTGTGTGTGCACCAGGAAACAGACACTTCAGCAGCCTGCTGGAGCCTACGGCTGCAGCTCACCTATAGCTTGTGTGGGAGAGGCCTGTCTTCTGGATATCAGTGCCTAAATTTGATCTCTCCTAGAGACATTGCCACAGTTTATGAAGAATGAGATTCTTAAAAGAACTGAATACCACTTTCATTAATTTTCTTGTCAAATCAGTGGTGTGCTGTGAAATCCCACCCTTGAGGCTTATGCCTGTCAGTGGGAGTGGACCTCTAAAATTTTTGAAAGTGTTTTTTTTGTGAAATCCTTAATAGCTAAGTGACTCCTACGTATTTTTGCTGCTTCAGAGCTGCTGACATTTCCAAGGAATGCTAGCAGGTCAGAAAGTCAGCTTGGAGATGCTGAGCTGCTTCTTTACTACTTTATACTCACCTAGCCTAGTACTTTATAACTCTGTCTTTAATGATTTTCTCAGCGATTTTTCCTGGTACTGGCGTAAGACTCAGTGAGGTCTATAATTCCCATGATTGCCCTTAGCACCTCTTTTAAAAGAAGCACAGAGTGTTGGCTCCCTTCCAGCCTGGTGGGAAAGTGGCCATTTTTAATGATAAATTGAATATTTTTGTTAGTAACTTCTTTATAGTTTAATTTCTTTAGAGTTTTTGCATAAATGCCATCTGGTCCCGGAGCTTTCTTACTGTTTCAATTTTTAGTTTATGATATTGTGTCTTTTGTCTTCCTTTTAAGTTTCTACCTGCCTTTTTTCAATTTATCTGTCTTTACCTGTCCTCTACTACTATTATTGCTATTTGTGGTTACGAGGTTATTGTAGGATGGTCAAAGTGCCCAAACCTCAGACACAGGCTAGATGTTTTACATATATCCAAACCAAATCTGTTTTTTTCCTCGGGGAGCTTGTGACCAGGCTTTTAAAGACAATTCAAGCCTGTGTCTAATTTCCTCTCATGGGGCAACTGGGAAAGGTTTACTCAGATCAGCCAGGCCAAGGATAAATGCGTGTAAAGGTGCCTGCATTTAGGAATGTTGCATACTGGTGGCAGTCTAGAGCCTGCCATAAGCCTAGGTTTCCACAGCTTTGACGTTCTCATATTCTGGTCATACATTCTAATTGCAATGCCACATCTCCCAGGCTCATCCTGTTTTCTGTACCATTTGAAAATCCACATTCTTGGTGACTTACAGTCGAACATCCACATAGGGAATGCCCCTTTCACTGTCCAGTATTTCTGATTGTGTTTGAACAACATCCAGAACTTCATCAGCCAATTTACATTGTTTAACAAGCCACTGTCATTGCTTGGGGTAAAATCCACAGTCTTTCTTCTTACATAGTTCCTGCTTCCTTTCCTCACCTCACTCCTGCTGTCATCATCTTTCTGAATGGAGTTTGTTAAAAGGGAATGAGCCCTACCCTTCTCCCCTCCCTTCCCTGCTCCCAGCAGGCAGGCAATATGGTACAGTGCAGTCTCCAATGTCCCTTTAGTCACTTCTCTGCTGTCGGTGTCATAGGGCTAGTGTTTAAGCATTTTCACGCTGGATTTGAAATGAGATTATAGACTGGTCCACTCAATTGACTTAATGGATTTTAAGAGACTAGATCCTATTAATGCAGTCAGTGCCCCAGGGTGCCTCTCCTACTGCAGACAAGATAATCTGCCATGCAAATTAAATCCTGCCTCAAGATGCAGGGCCTGCTTAATGTGATCCATTACACAGTTTACTTGTTTATATCTAATATTGTAACAGGAATTGGCTTACGAGCAGCAGGACTCAACTGCATACAAGAGTAAATTACCAGGAAAATGAGGTTTTAGAGACTCTCTCTCTTCCTTTCTCTTAATCTCTATTTTCTTCTCTCTCTTCATTTTCCTTGTGGAAACACATTCCTCTTCTTCTTTTTGCGTGTGGGGAAGAATCAAAGAAAATAATATGGCCGTGAGTAATGGATTCTGCTTTTGGTTACAGAGGTGTAAACTAGGAACTTATTCTAGAGGAAAAGCCAGGAGGTTTAGCAAAACCTTTATGAAGAAGCAAACCTTTCCTTGGTACTTGTTGTCTAGTCTGCATTGGATTTTGGAAAGAGGTATCCCGACTACTCCCTTTTACCAAAGAAACTCTCATGGGTGAGACATCTTTCTCCTATAAATCAAGAACAGGCACAAGTGCTAATGGGGGACAGGAATACAGAGTCTAGTCTAATTGGAGTGGTCCTCCAATTAACTAGAGGTCAATTGACTAATGGTTTGACTTCAGTAGATTAAAAATAGGGATAGCTGATGGCAGAGTGGTGGATGTGGTCCGTCTTAACTTCAGGAAGGCATTTGACACAGTCTCACATAGCATCCTCACAGCCAAACTGAGGCAGTGTGGACTGGATGATTGGGTAGTGAGGTGGGTCATGAACTGGCTGCAGGATAGAAGCCAGAGAGTAGTGGTCAGTGGGACAGAACAACCCCAGGTACCAGTATAGGTTGGGGACTGAGCTGTTGGAGAACACTGCAGGAGAAAGGGATCTGGGGGTCCTAGCGGACAACAGGATGACTATGAGCCAGCAATGTGCTCTTGTGGCCAAGAAGGCCAACAGCATCCTGGGGTGCATCAGAATGGGGGTGGTTAGCAGATTGAAAGTGATTCTTCTCCCCCTCTATTCTGCACTAGTGAGACTGCATCTGGAGTACTGTGTCCAGTTTTGGGCCCCTCAGTTCAAGAAGGACACAGAGCTACTTGAGGGTGTCAAAGATGACAAAGGAAGTAGAACACCTCCCTTATGAGGAAAGGCTGAGGGAGCTGGGTCTCTTTAGCTTGAAGAAGAGGAGGCTGAGGCTTACTAATGTCCATAAATATGTGAGGGGTGGGTGACAGGAGGATGGAGCCAGGCTCTTCTCAAGGTCATCTGGTGATAGGACAAGGGGCAGTGGGTGTAAGCTGAAACACAGGAGGTTCTATCTAAATATCGGAAGGAACTTCTTCCCAGTGAGGGTAATGGAGCATTGGAACAGGCTGCCCAGGGGGGCTGTGGAGTCTCCTTCTCTGGAGACATTCCAGACCCACCTGGATCTGTTCCTGTGCAGCTTGGTCTACGTGATTCTGCTGTGGCAGGGAGATTGGACTAGATGATCTTTCAAGGTTCCTTCTGATCCCTAATGATTCCATGATATCCAGTTTGTACAGTTTAGAGGGAAAGAGGTTGGCATCCAATGAGAAGTGATTCAGGAATTTCATGGTTTACCAACAGCAGTGACTTGCACCCATATTGGAATACATATAGAGGAAGATGCTTATGTAAGTAATCTTTTAAAAGACAGGAGGATAGATTGTCTGATCTCACATTAATTATACTGTAGCTTGTGTTAGGGATCTTGAGATAGGGATCCACAAATTTAGGACCACTGACATTATGTTGGAAGAGAAACGTTTTTGTACTGGCATTGCCAGTGGCTTGTCCATGGGGTGTCGATCACAGTGGTGGGCCTGGATCTGCTGTGCAAATAACAAAGGGGAAATATTTGGAAAAGGTTGCTCAACTGTTTTAATTTATAGATGAATGATACTAGGAATAGATGAAAGTCTAGTTCTTCTTTGATTTTATCCGGGTGAAAGCAAGATCTCAACTTGTTTCTATAACTAAAGCCATTTCCTGATAGGAAAATGAAGATCGACTTGTGTATCTTGTACCAACATGGTTAAGTGGTGTGCACCCACAGTGTGGCCATGCTGCTTTAGCTGTGCTAAGTGCTGTAGGTGCTATGATGAGATGGTCCTTCTTCATATTTGGGATGAAACAACTGACTCTGATGTAGGTATCTAGTCATGTTGTCATGCTCGAGTTTGATCCTGAGACCTACAGGGATTTCTGAGTGAGGGAAAAGTAAAATTCAAAGGCATATGTGGAGTTATCCTTCAGGACCTGACACAGTCTATAGCTGTAGAGGGGTCACTCTGTCTACAAGGCCACTGTATCCAAATGCAGAGCCTGTCCATTGCGAAGGAAGTATGTAGAAGGGTTAGGCTTTTTCACTTTCACAGTGTTATTATGATCCATTTTCATTTCTGCAATAATGGAAGACACAACAGGATTCAGAACAATAATCTGCAATTCCTGTCATTCACACAGACTTTCTGATTTATCGCATGTAAACCAGTTACTTCACCAAGCCTTGTTCTCCCTCTGTAGCAGTGTGATCTTTTTAGTCTCATCACAGAGGCTGTGAACTTTGGTAATAACCAGAAGTATGTAATTTATAGCAGCACTGCAATGTGTATTGCAGCTGGGGCCCTGCACACCCAAGTGGTTACTGGCAGGAGATTTTACTCCAAATGATGGCACAAAGAGGTATATAAGCCCCAGCAGTTGTACTTAGCATTGGATGATCCAAGCCTTATGGTGCTGACTTCAGAAAAGGTCCTCATGCCAGGGAGAGAGATGCTACCTTGAACTAATACTTTCACCATTTCTGCTGATGGCATCTGATGCAGGAAGAGAAGCAGGGAGAGGAAGGAAGGGAACTGTTTTTTTAACTTAATTTAAAGCTCTTTATGAGATTTTCACAGCTGTGATCTTATCAGGGCTTGGCTATAGAAATTAAAGCTGCAATTATATTTTCCCCGTCCTGGAATGTAAAATAAAGTCTAGTGCAGAAGGCATTAAAAACTGGAATGTAAAAGTGTAATTAATGTAGAGCAAAAAGCACATTGCGTCATTAACTTTTTTATTAATATTCTCATGCAGTGCAATTTCAAAGCTCAGTGCCACTCCATTTCCCCCAGTGAAATATCTCCCACTCCTTCATTGCTGCTACCTTTAACCTCATCTTTAATGGGATGACAGTAGCTTTCCTCTGGAATTACATCTCTGCTCATCCATCTGTCCCACTAGATCCTTGTGCTTAGGTTTCCTGCCATGCTAGGATGCAATGCTGTTCCCCCTGGCAAGAGCGAGACACAAACCTGAGACATTAATTTGGCATCTACAGAGCAAGAGTGCATTATCTGGAGGAAGGCAAAGGGGTAGGATTCTTTCTTCTACTGAGTTGGAAGAGCAAGGCTTTATCTTTGAAAGGTATTGCAAGATGTCTGGCTTACAACTTGCATCTCTAGACTTTATGTAAGCAACGCTCCTTCTAGATCTGTCTTCTCTTGTATTAAGGCCTAATCCTGTAAGTAGTAGTTGCTAGGCACCATCTGGGTACTGACTTAATTTCCCTTATTTTGTTGTCTCTGCATGCAGCAAGTATTTTTCAGTTGCTGCTGTGTAAACAGAGGACCCCTGCTTTCTGTGAGATGTTAACCCAGGCTTTTAGCACTCTACTCCTGTAGCATTGGTGGGTAGGCTGTCAGTCCTTTTCACCACGTTTCATTTTTCCAATGTCAGCCAGTGTTACAGAAGGATGAATAGAACCAGAATAAATTCTTGCTGAAATCAGGGGTGTTTGAGTGGCAGAACTGCAGTCCAATACTCACAAAGCAGACTGAGAGGTGTACTCAGTGAAATCCAATGCTCAGCAGTCTTGGTGTGGTGTGTGCCCTGCATAATTTTACATGGGAAGCCAAAGGATAAAAAAGATCTAGATTCACATTTCAATTCTTTCCGATTTTCAAGAGAGTAAATTTTTCTGGACTCTATTCAGCTCTGGCATCACTCAAATGTGTTTTATGAAGACCTCTCACAGCCTGTCTGTCACAGTTACTAGATGGTGGTGTTCCTTATTTCCTAACCTTAGCCTTTAGTTTTCNTGAATTTCCTGGTAAAGGTGAGATGTAAGCAAAACCTACACTTTATTAAGTAGTAAGGGACATTTACTGCATCTCATGATTTTATCCAATCCCTGATGAATATTGTAGAAGAGGATTGTCTGCTCACCAATCATTCTGTGTAGGATATCAGAGCTCACAAGATTTTATTTCTTATCATGGTCATGGGAGGTGGTCCACACTTTGCTTACATCTCACCTGTAGTACTTAAATAATAATTGTGGCACTTTGATAGGTCATGGCCAGGAGAAGTGGAGGTGTATAAGTCACCTCTTGTCAGGAAGAAGAGTAGACATTTGGGGAAAGGAATTTGGGACTCTACAAGTTAACAGGAGCAATTTGGAAGCTTTGGAGAGAAGATGGGGCTTTAGTGGATCTTCAAAAGCATTTTCACACTGCCATGAAAGACTAATTGACTAGCAGAGTCTTGGTCATGGATTCTGTAGCAGCAGTAATGTCTAGAAGCAGAATCAAAGTTTGTCTTACCCCAGAGAGCTTAAGAAGTACTCTATCTATGTAAAATTCCTTTTAAGCATGTGATGAATTCTTTACTGTTAACTGGGCTTTCTCCAAGCCAGATCTGAAGAAGCTAATAATGAAGGGCAGTTGTCCTAATTCCTCTACCTAGGGTAGAATCCAAAAGCCCACTGAGTATGAGATGGTATTTGTCACGATCTGCTGATTTTCTGAAGAAGACATCTGATAGTGTCAATCAAACTTCCCATTTATTGATTTTTCAACTGTTTGCTTAACAAAACCAATGCATTCCACAAAGTGTTGCCAATACTATCAGCATTTTATGGGAGCTGTTGTTCACATTTTGACTGAAATGATTATTGCAATTGTTTTGAAATTATAAAAAAATCATTTAATGAAAACCATCTCCCTGGAAATGATACTGGGTTTCAGATTAATTATATATGTTTTTCACACATATGTGATTCTAAGGTTCTGTACTATCATTTTCATCATTCCTTTTCTAAAGGCTTTCTTCTGCATCAAATGTAAGGAGGTGAAATTATAGTGTCTACCGGTGCTGTCCACGAACATAACAGTGACTGCCTAAATACAGGCTGGTGTCTGGATCTTCACTATTTTTTGACAAGTACTTGATCAGCTTGATGTTGTTTTCCAGCATCCTGGGACAGGACTGGACTGGGCTTGAGGAGGACTATGCACTGGGTAACTTGACTGGCACTTTACTGCACATTTACCTTTAGTACATTTTTGTAAAACTAAATTGAGGAAGAGGAAATGTATAATATTTTTAAGATGCTGTGTCATCCACGTGAGCTCTTCTGCTTGTCATTTTTCAAATTTCTGCCCCACCCTGGAATTCTGCTCACAGAATCACAGAATCTCTTTAGTTTGAAGAGACATTTAAGATCGTCAAGTCCAACCTTTGACACAGCTCTGGCAGGTCACCACTAAACCATGTTCCTAAGCACCAGATCCACATGTTGCTAAATACCTCCAGAGATGGTGACTCCATCACTGTCCTGGGCAGCCTGTCCCAATGCCCAGAACCCCATTCAGTGAAGAAATTCTAATATCCAGCCTAAACCTTCCCTGGCATGGCTTACAGCCATTTCTTCTGGACCTGTGGCTTACCACTAGGGAGAAGAGGCTTTGCTTTCCCCCTCCTTGCTCCAACCTCCTTTCAGATAGTTGTAGGTAGCTGTCTACCTGAGGCTAGTCAAATATACTTCAGACATGCCTTTAAGATTTCTCCACTCCCAAATGACCTGTAAAATCCTGACAGTGTAAACACAGCAGAACATCTTGGGAATCACCAGCTTTAGAGAGTCCTTTCTAGTGCTAGAAATGTTCTACTATAAACTGTGCTAGTGGTTTGAAGCATGCTTTCTCAAACTCGATTAATCATCTCAATCAAAATGCAGCCTTTCCTCCTGGAAATCTGTGTCCAAATTTTGTGACAAAATAATTGATTTTAAAAAGAGACTGATATGAGCACAATTAAACTCTGGACTTGTGTTAAATGCCCTAGAAATTGGAGCGGTGGCCACTAGAACTCTTGACTGCTTTCATTTGAAGTATGCCTTTATTTTTATATGTTGGTCTGGACAGTGAGAAAATGGAATTATTGGCTACTTCAGAGAGCGCATATTAACTATAATTATATAAAACAAGAAAAAAAAGGGTCAAAGAATCAAAAGTACACCCTGTCCCATTGTCTTCTTATTGTATCTGTCAGGATTTTGTTAATGCCAAAGAGCCTTATGCTGCTGCTTTCAATAGTCAACGTTATGCTGTAAAATGGTGACATCATTACGCTCTTTGACGTGTCCACTGGCAGATGAATTCTCTGTTTACTGTCCTAATGCTTACAGGGGCATTTCCTTTAGCTCTTTCAGTTTCTCACCATTTGTATTGAGATTTCCATCCTGTGTTTTTTGACAGTTCTGCAGAGCAGTACTGTTGTGTCACTCGTTAATACAGCTAGTTCAGGCATGTATTTCCAGCACAGCTTACCCTTTCAAGGTATGTTAGTAACCCTTTGTATGTTAAAGGATGGATATTGATGGTGATTTAAACTTTATCATGATCTGCCTGCATGCTTTTCTGCTGTTGCTGGAGGGAATGTTCTCTCTCTTAAATGGGATTTACATATTTCACGCCCATTCAGCCTAGCAGCTTTTGCTCTCTTCAAAATTGCCTTGAGCCTTTGATCATTTTCTTCTGCTGTTTTACCCCAGCTTAAAATGCCATCTGTATCCATACCATCAACAGTTTGTTGTTCTAGTAACAACCCAAATGGCAGTCTGCAGAAACAGCATTTCTCTAAAGGAGTGTGCAGACTGCACAAATAAGAGCACTGTTATTTTGAATCCTGCTGATATATCCACTGTAGGAAAAGATTTGGCAATCTCTCCTTTTTACATTGTTAGTTACCTTCTAGCTCTGTACATTAGTAAAAGGCTCCTCATCCTTTTCCCACAGTAGTCAAGGAGTTTCCCCATTTTGATGATTCTTGTGTCTTCTTTATTTTAGCTTTTGATTTTGCAGCCATAAAATCTGAAACAGCTTGGGTTTTCCTCTCAAACTTCTTACTCGTATGTTCTGAATCCTTGTAATGTGTCTTCACTTTGGTAGTTTTGGCCTCCTGGCTCTCCAATGAATAAAGTTGCTTGATCATATTCAGGACATAACATATTGTTTTCTGGTCCAGTATCAGGTGCTCTTTTCCATGATATTACAATAGGTATTGAAAATTGTATCTCTTCCAACTTGTGATTTTTCTATATGATCTTTTCTTCACTTCCCTCTGTCCCCCTTTTCCCTTCTGGCTTTGAAAATGGGTTATTTATGGTGGTTTTGACACCATATTGGCTTAAGCCCAGGTATCAAGCTGAATACTATTAGATGTCTCAATTGTTTCCAATCTGGTACTGCATTCCACATTATCCTAGTGTCCAAACCACCTTGGAGGAATTGTTGCTCTGGTTATGTTATCCTCTCCCTGCCTGTTGCTGGTGGTGCTTTCTCTTCCGCAAGGGCGGATCCAGAGCCACGCAATGGTTCTACATCTCTAGCAGAACCTAGCCTGAAGTCTATACAACTGTCCTAGTTAGTATGAGGTTTTGGTAGGAGGCTGGGCTTTTGAAAGCAGGACTGAGAGAGCTCATCACTGCAGCAGGCTGATCATGACTGTCTAAGAGCATAGCAAAACTCTTGCTTCTTTTTATGGGAACTTACGCTGCTGTTCACCCTTCTCCTTCTCTCTCATTGGAAATCAAAACTTTTGGGCAGAGAAGGGTGTAGCCACCTGCATTAACTGACTGCTGCAACTCCACTGTCAGTCATGCCCAGCAGATATAAAAGCTGTAAGGAGGGGCCCATCTGATGAAGGCAGTGGTTGAGGATGTGCTGGCAGAGAGGTGGCCTTTTGAATAAAACAAGTAACCAAATGTTTATCAGTTTAAAATGGCCACCTTCAGATGCACTTGGGAGCAGATGGGAAACTGGAACAGTACCCAGAGGACAGGTGGGCTGTACTTATGCCAGCTTGCTCTTCTAAGCAGGTAAAATGCTGTCTCTGGACTAGCTGAGGCTCTCCAGGAGTCATTGAGATGCTGCACTGTTTCTCTTCCAGCAGTAAGGAAATACAGCTGTGAGCAGTGAGAAGCTACATTAAAAGCTAGGCAGACAGCTGCCTGTGTTCAGCTTGGAGTTGGCCTGAACATGTCAGTAAACTGTGCTTTGAGCAGAGCAACTGGGCATAGTGGACTTGCTGCTGGCAAGTGCTGAGAGCCTCCTTGGTAGTGCTATGTATCTGTACTTCCTCAGTTGAGAGATAAGACCACCAATGGCCTTGGAAAGGGAGGAGATCCTGTTTATTAACATGGGGTGACTCTTTGCATATAGGGTCTTATACACTACAAATGTAGGAATCTTTTTAACATTTTAAAGTAGGTTTTTAGTTTTCTATGTCCATGTGAAGTTTCCCTGGGGAGAAGCAGTGACTTTCCGTATTCCAGTGTGTGGCTACAGAGCTGACCATTCTATACAGTGAAGTATACACTGGTCAGATGGCCTGGAGGTGTCCAATATAGCACTGTCAGTGGTGAATGCAACCAAGATAAAGGGTTCATGGCCTCATAGCGACATCACTTTGTAACTAAACCTACCCACCTTCTGGGAAATACATAAACTTTTGAAGCCAAGCGCTGGCTTCTGAGCATATCCTGTGCGCTGGATGGTCGAATAATGCCACACCACTGTTTTTCATTCCTAATGGAGGCATAATCCTTACCATTTACACCATGCCAAGAAACATACATTTAGTTCAGTAGACCTGGGAATGACAGTGGGAGACTTGGAGGATGAAGAGAGATTTGTATTTTCCCCTTCTAACAATTCTCCCCCAAATAACCCTCAAACTGATTAAAATTATGTGAATGAGAAAGAGGGATTCACAGAGAAGAAGCTCGCTCTCTTTTTAAGGCTGTACTGTGGACTGGGTTTTGTTCTAGAAGGAGGAAAGCTTGATGTTCCTACCCACCTACACATTCAGAACTATAAGTACCACTACTGATGTTATTCCCCCCAAATGCATCTGGAAAGGAAGGTCAGCCCATTAGATCAGTTCATTAAAAAGTTAGCACTAAAGTCTTTAACACCACTAGCCAGACAGAGACACCACTATGACTGATATTTTTTCCTTTCTTGGCTGCCAATACCCTCTTACACTCATGAGGTAGCCCCTAAGAACAGACTTGATACGTTGATCTGTTGTGGCCTCAGGCATAGTTACTGACCTGCCTTATCTGTGGTCATCACAAAGGCCCAACACTTCATCTGCTTGACCGGCCATGCAAATGGGAGAATTCTCTTTCCAAGGACTTCAGATGAACTACTGTGCTGGATTTTCTGTGTGTTCTGAGTGAATTGGTAGAGCTAGTAGCTTCTCTCCTTTTGAAAGAAAGAGTTAACCTTTGCCTACAGAGAATCTCTTTGATATCTGTCCCTAGTTTCCTCAGAGCACACTTAAAACTGAGGAATAAATTCAGTCCACAGGATGGGTAGCTTTTTATAGTCTCATCCTGTGCTATGGTTGCTAAATATTTGCTATAAAAGTAAGTAGGAACTTTATTCAGTGCCTTCACATTCCTATAGAGAGCAGGATGGCTAAGGGGTCACTGGGTCAGTCTGCAGTCTGTCGCAGCCACCACATCCACCTAACCTTGAAATAGGCTGTGATCCACTTGGAGACAACTCTAAAAGTGAAATGAAACTGAGAAAAAGCTTGTCTGAGCAAAGGACTGGCATGGCCTTTTCTTCTGTGGCCCCTCCTCTGTCCCAGCTGAGGGCCAACAGGTAATGCGCATCTGCTGACCACCACTCATTCCTCCAACTGTTTTTCTCCTCCCATTTTCCTGGTCCAGTCAATTTTCTTGTATAGAAATTAACTTGTAAAGAGTCTGAAGGCAAGAGAACACAACCTCATCCTTTAGGGCAACTTACTCGATTACTGTGGCTTCCTTTAAATTTGTGCTAGGGTGCAATGGAAGCTCTGTCTATGGCCAGGTTCCAAGACCAAGTCGCTGGTGAATGCAGACAGACAGAGCGAATGGAAGGATGGAACAACAGAAAGAGGAAACGGGGAAAGGGAGGCACTATGACCCCTGCGCCAAAGCCTTGTGAGCATGGCAGTGACTTCTGTGTGTTTGTGTGGAGCGGGGGCTGTTTAGATAAACAGATGGCAACAAATGGCATAAAATTATATACCCATAATGTCAGTTCATAACATTTTGTTCGACATACTTGATTTAATCGCTTAGCTGACGATTTTGCTTTTGGGCCCATATGGTGGCAAATGGCAAATGAACCCTCTTTACACAGCAACTCCAATCTGGCACTTTTATCACTGAGACTTAGAGAAGAATCTGGGAGGAGAGAGATGCAGATGGAAAATGAATGAGCAAGCAGGGTGGGGTGCATGTGCAGGAAGAGAAGGTTTTAAGGTGCGGCCAGGGGAGTGTTCTTTGGGAAATGCCATTGGGGGGGTGGTAGCGGTGGTGACATGCAGAAGGGAGGGCTGAGGCAAAAGGAATCAGAATTTACTACTTTTGTGGAGTTTTGTGGAGCTGCAATCTAAGAGTTGAAATAGGGAATTGCTTAGCTTGGAGAATTTGGGAGCAAAGCAGTGAAGAGAAAATATATTAAAAATAAGGAGAATGATGCTAAGGGAAAGGGAGAGAAGAGAAGCCACCAGTAGGCCAAGTGGAGATAGTAACAGATTTGATTTTTAGGAAATGCATTCAAAACTAATCTTCAAACATAGGGGAGAAAATAGTGTGAAAACAAGGGAACAGTTTGACTGGATTCTTCAAAGGGCTCAGGAACAAAGTAATGGAAAAGGTACCTGGTGAAAGTGGGTTGCCCTGTGCTGTTTGTTATCAGTGCAGCACTCCTTAGAAAGTGGGGGGGGGTGGGGGGGTGGATCTTGGAGGGGCAGCACAAAGATAATGTTCTCATGGCAGATGACTTTATTGTCACCAAAATTATGGTAGCCTCTGCTAGGACATTCTGTCTGTGAAACTGCTTTCTACAGCCTAGCTTGTCCTAAAGCTTGGAGGAGGCTAGATCTTCAGTTTGGATATTTTTTTCAGCTAGGATGTGATCTTGCTAAATGTTGAGGACCCTAAGTTTGCCTAGCACTTGATGAAGAGGTCACCTTCCCCAGGCACATGCAGTGTATCTCCATGGACTACTTCTGTGATGGGGATCTCCCTTGCTGTGTGCCAAGGACAGCGTACAAGAGGCAGCTTGTGAAAGATGCTGCCTCAGTGACTCAAAACTGGTCCTCAATTGGATGGAGGTTATATGATATGGTAGTTCGATGATGAGGCACTATTTAAGGCTGGCAAGACAGAGAATTTAGAAGTCAGAAGGAGCTGAAAATGTACTTTTTGACAAGACATTTCTCTTAACATGACATCAGCATCCTCATCCCTTAGAGCCTGGAGAAAACCCAGTAACCAACATCCTCTGTGAATCTAAACCATAGGTCAATGAGGCTGGTCGGAAGTCCAGTGAATCAGAGAAGTATGGAGCTGGTGAACTGTTGCCATGAGAAGACACACTGTGTCAGCATAATAATACTAAATAAAAGTGGGAACATCACAAAGAAGTTTGTCATAATTTAGGCAAGCTTTCTCCAGCACCTCTTCCACTTGAGGCTCTGCTTTTTTCATAGCCTTTTGTCTGCGTTGTTCAGAAGAAGCCAGACTGGTTCCTCTAATCTCACTATGTTGGTTAATCAGCTGCCATGAATCTGATTTGCACCATACTCAGATTGGTTAAGTTTGCCATGAGGAGTGATGGCTGATGAGGAGTTTCTAGTACTTTTACAGGGAAGCTGGATTCCACTAACCTGGATCCCTGTATAGAAACCACTGTTGTATATCTCTAATTATTGTAAGATTCGACTATAGAAACTGAACTAGGTCCACGGTTCCTACACATGTCTCAACATAGTGAGCCTCAATGTCACTGTTTGTCCTGAATATAACTGCATATGTCTGGGACCTCCTCACTAGTCGCTTTGTGACCAGTACTGCTTCTTTGAATACTGTTTGTTTGGTTGAGACTTACTGTAGTTAAGTGTCAATGTGGCTCAGGTCTATCAAAAGTTTTAGGTGACTCTGGTATTGTGGCACCTATAAACAGTGTCTTTCTGATAAAAATTGCTGTTGTCCCTTCTTCCCAAATGTCTTTATTTCTCCTGAAGAGAAGGAAGCTGCCTGTTTGAAGCTGCCTCCAAAAAAAGATAGCAGGCAACCATGTGGTAACAGTTGACTGTGCTGTTCCCACCCTTATGATCCCACTAACTGGTGGTGAAAGATGCTAGGTAGGCCCCAAGTTTGCTGTCAGAATCCACACTGGAGGCTTATGGGCTTCCAGGGTAAACTATGGGCTTTTGGAATAAACTATGCTGTTCCCTGCACCCTCCCTCCCTATCCATAGCTCTTATAAGTTCAATTTCGAAGTCTATGTTTTATGAAATTAGTTTGACACAGCTCCCTCCTCCTTCTCCTCCCCCGTTCACACCCTCCAGGCTCTTTACAGCTAAACAGTTTGTCCTTTTCCCGATGTTTGGGAGAATCTGGGAATGTAAGTGCTCCAATAACTCATGTCTGAGCTCTCATTTACCCCCTGCCGACATGGGGATGCTGCGCACCAGCCTCTCAGAATGCCAAATGAGTCGTGGCTGCTGCCATGTCCCCTGTGCTCCCTGAGGCCAGCAAGTGGGACCCTCAGTCTCTTCTGGGGCTGCTTGGAGGGTGCCAGCTGGGAATCCTCACCTGCTCCCAAGTGTGACAGCTCAGGCAAGCTATCAGAGCCACAAACTCCCGTTTCTGCTTTTTGGATACAGTGAGAAGAGGAAGATTAGGTCCTAGAGATTAAGGCAGAAGAGTTTTGTAGGTTTTGTAGCTTCATGCAGGGAAATCCATCTTTTCACTTGGTCTTTGGCACCAAGTGTCACATTGTCTGGTCTCAGGCACTTAGCTTCTGCCTCTCAGGTTCCCATTCTCAGAAGGATAGAAAGGCGTATTCCCACAGTCCCCATGCAGCTGCAAGTTTCACACTGAGAACGAGCAGCACAGATTGTGATGGAAACTGGGATGGGCAAAAAGATCATCAATTCCAGCCTTTGGAAAAGTAAGGATGCTTCTCAAGCTCTGGGCTTTGCAGTTGATGGGCTGGATGTTTCCCAAACATCCTTTGGAAATAGCTAAGGGTGGTCTGGGAACATTGGGAACATTGGTCTTCTTTAGCGGCAATGCAAAGAAGTAGTCCCAGCCTAAAGAAGTGGTCTCAGCTTTACCCCTTCCCAGCTCCCTGGCATGCAGCGAGAAGTACTGGGGATGAGAGCAGGTCCCTGGTGTCTCCTTTAGCTGCCATTGCAGTTAAATTNCTGCTGCCGGCCTTAAAAAAGCCGGGGAGCTGTGGCGGGCAGGAGAGCCAGCGGGGCCAGGGCATCCAGCCTTGACCTCCTCCCGCAGGCAGTGAGTGCCGTGTCGTGCCGTGCTGTGCCACACTACCGCGGGTACCGCGCCAGCGTCCGCCTCTGCCCAGTGCGGGTTTTCGCTTTCCAGTTCTGTTCTCATTAGCGGCTCTGTGCGTTTCCTTCGCTTCCCACAAAGAAGCTTATTTTGGCATGGAAATCTATCCGCTGGGATTTACTCAGAGAGACAGAGAAAGGGAGGGGAAAGAGGGAGATGCACGGAGAGAGAATAGGCGCCCATCCGGGGCTGCATCTGGGCAGCCTTAGCCAGCCAAAACTCAGGATGAGAGAGAGGGCAAAGGCAGAGGTAAACACAAAGGCAGGGGTTGTAGCCCACAGCCCCAATCCTGGATTAATCAATCTGGAGCAGACTCAGGGTTCCTCTGGCTTAGGCCTGACTTCCTTTGCCTAGAGCTACTCTAGCCAGTTTTGAGTCGATGTAATTTCATAGAATCATTAGGGATCAGAAGGGCCCTCGAAAGATCTTCCTGCCACAACAGGATCACCTAGACCAAGTTGTACAGGAACACATCCAGATGGGTCTTGAACATCTCCAGAGAAGGAGACTCCACAACCCCCTTGGGCAGCCTGTTCCAATGCTCCCTTACCCTCACTGTGAAGAAGTTCCTTTTGATATTTAGATGGAACCTCCCATGTTCCAGCTTGCGCTCATTGCCCCTTGTCCTATCACTAGATGACCTTGCAAAGAGCCTGGCTCCATCCTCCTGACACCCACCCCTCACATATTCATAAACATGAATGAGGTCACCCCTCAGCCTCCTCTTCTCCAAGCTAAAGAGACCCAGCTCCCTCAGCCTTTCCTCTTAAGGGAGGTGTTCTATTTCCTTCGTCATCTTTGTTGCTTTACACTGGACACCCTCAAGTAGCTCTGTGTCCTTCTTGAACGGAAGGGCCCAATTTCCTTTAAATAAGCTAAAGCGTAAATATTCAACAGTGATATGCCACTTTCAGTCTGTTTTTCACTCTGGCTATGATTTAAGGTCTCTAAACCATTTTAGGTAAAAAGAACCCCATCATTTAAGGTAGTGCGCCATTAGCCTCTGACTAAGGAGGTTTTACCTAAATGAAAACATTACTTCTTTTAAAGTGGTAACTGGATGTTTCCAAACTCCAAAAGTCACAATCAGAAGGTTTTGCTTTCATTCTTGTGCAGAATAAAAACAAATTTGAGACCTAGAAAGCAGTTAGGAAATTATCCTTTGGGTTGCTTGATTTATGTACCCAAGTATTACTTTGCCAGGCAAGGGTCACTGCTGCTCAACATGTTTTTCACTTGTTTCCTGGCATGGTGAGGCTCCTTGTGCCATTGATGAAGAATGGGTGACCACACAGGGTCTGCAGGGGTGACGTTTTACCTTCTGGGTCATTCACACTCACCATGGGAATTCTGTGTTTGCCTGCTAAGATGGCATTGCAGGTGCTTTGCAGCTGTGGAGCTATCCATACCCAGGCTCAGGTTATATACCACAGCAGAGCTGCATTTGTAATAGTCTTTGTCTCCCTCAAATGTTTTGTCACAGCTAATATTGTGTACTTACCTCCCTGTCAGCAAGCACAACCAAAACTCCAGGCTTCAGCCTCTCAAATGCTCCAGCCAAGTTATCTACAGTTGTTCTCAGCCTGCATCCACAGGCTGCAGAGTTTGAGACTCAGCCTTTGTGAGAACAGCAGGAAACTATGAAGGGTATAGAAGGGATAAGAATGTGCAGAGAGAGGAAGCCCTCTCCTTGTCTTAGACATTGAGCTGTGTCAAATGGTCTTTCTGTTGTGTTGTTTTTAAGTGGCTTTGCAGTGTGCTGTTCACAGTAGTGTGCAAAGGTAAAGAACTGGTGGAAGTTTAAGCAGGCACAAGCAGCAATGGCGGGTACTGTATCGGTAACCTATCTGTGTTTCACAAAGAGCCTGGAAGTAATCCTTGCTTGTTGTGCACCCTAGAAGTGAATGGAGTAGTACTTGATGGAGGAGAGTGTAAGGGATGTGATGCGGGACATGTTATGATCCATATTGAACTGGTATGGTATGCAAGAGAAGAGAGTGAAGTCCTGGCATACAGATGAAGTAAGATCTCTGTGAAGATACTAAGTAATAAAATTTGGGTTTTATTGTACTTTTCCCCCCTTTTCTCCTTCCTTTCTCGTGATGCTCCTTTTTCCTAGTGTATATATCAGAGAGAAACCGACTGCCCCAGAGTGACAGGCTACAACCCTCTGAGGATTTCTGATCTGTGCACAGGCTTTTTTTTAATAGACTTACACCTCATTTGGACTCTAAAACCTATTGAAAAAGTCCCAAGGGCTGACCAGACTGGTACATCCCAGATCAGTGCTATCTGCTTTAAAGAGGCAGATGCAGATACATATGTGTGGATCCTCCTTCTGAACCTCATCTAGAACTCTCTACTGAAGTAAAAGTCACTGGATCTCTAGATTTTTGCACTTTAACTGTAATAATGTTGGTGAAAAAAAATTAATTGTACTACTGTTTATCACAGACTCCTAAATTCTTGGAAACATCTGGAGATGGGTTCCAAAATAATGTTTTTACTGAGTATGGATATCCTTGGTGGCTATATGATACATGGCTTCATAAGCAGAATTTGATCAGTGTTTCTACATTTACCAACATATTACACTCTGACTGCATCTACCATGGACTTGAGAACCAGGATGCTGCTGGTGTGTGCTAGAACATAGAGTGAAAGAATACTATTACAGAGCCTGGCCCTCTTGCCGTTCCTGGCTACTGCTCAAGATGGGTTCCAGAAACAAAACTCGACAAGCTTGCATTAAATTAGGGAAGCAGGTTTCTGCAAGCCTGTGGCAGGCTGCAGAGCCACGATTCTGGCATCCTAAGTGGGTTCTGGAGCCAGACAGTCTTGGAGCTTGTGGTAGCTCCTGGCGAGCACTTGGGAAAGGTTCCAGAATGAGGACTTTGTGGCATTTTATTTTTTCAGACTCTTGATCAACAAGTTCAGAAGGTCTGTTCTCATATTAAAACTCTTCTACCTCTGAGAAATCTTTTGCATTTTCACCATGGGTAATGATACCAACCTCATCCTCTTTTCTTGTCTGTAAGGAATTAGCTCTGCAGCCTTACCTGAGTTCCTGCTGCATATTAGTAGTATGTCTAGTCTTGGGGTCTGGCTTCCTGGTACACTGGTGCCAGCTCACCATCTGATAATAAACATTCTTTCTGAGGTTCGTAACTCATTTTTTTTATTATATTTGCTGCACTGGAGGTGTTCAATTTAACCAGCAACTCTTGACTAACAGGCTTCTGGGAGTCCTATCAGTCTCTTCTGATAGTTTTCATCTTGTACTATTTGTACATTAAAATTAATTTGAGTGGCAAAGCAGGGGCTTTACTCACTCTGAAATAGCATAATTTACTTATCCATCTCCCTTGGTGTCAAGAATGAGGAAAACTGGACATACAGAATGCTTGGCTGTGTCTGCTTGATGCACCTGAAAGGTACTGTGGTAAAGATGACAGGGGGATGTCTTTGGCACGTTCACAGAATAAACATGGTTGGAAAGGACCTACTAGATCACAGAGTCCAACCATACCCACGCCTTTGTACAGATTCAAGTAGTCTGGCTGAGGAAGACACAGCTAAGAGTATCAGACAGGTCTGCCTGGCTAGTGGCATCCCAGAAAGATGGAATCAGAATGCAGGGACTAAAACTACATAACCCTGGCACTTTCCAATGCATGCTGGGCATCAATGGCATGTTAGCTGTGTCCAGGATGCTGTCTTCAGGTAAAAAGCAATTCCCTGCTGGAGTTCAGACTTCTTAAGTGGTTCTGAGAAAACCACCCAAGGCAGGGTTTGTCTCACCTTGTTTTAGGTGGATGCCTGGGAGTCATCTCAGTCTAGGATACTTACCTACAGTGGATATTGTAAGTTACCATCTGGATGTGTTTATGCTCTCTCCATTGTCTATAGAGGAGGCCTATGTAGGTGACACTGTGGCTAGTTTTTATGCAGCGGAAACCTAGTGAAATGAGTCCCTCTGAGACTCAGTTCCTCATATGTCAAGGTGAAATGACAGCATTGTGTGGTGAGATGATTGCAGGGTTATACAGGGGAAAAGAGTAATGTAACAAGAGTCTGCATTCATAGAAGAGGCAGGTGAGGAGCAGAGGGAAGTGTCTGTGGAGTAGTTCACCTGCCAGCGTGCTGAGACCTTCTGACATTTGGCCCTATGTAAGAGCAAAAGTGTTTTGATTATTCTGATAAGCTTCACAAAATCTTTGTAATGTTATTTTCTTACTAACCCGAGTTTGTTTCTTGAGTTTCATGATTCCCAGCTATCTGATGGTTTTTCATGAATTATGGACGGACAATGAAGAATTAAATATTTTAATCATCTCCTTGAGAAACAGCATCATAGATAGCTCAGCTACTATTTCATTAGAGCCCTTTGGACTACTCTTTCCCTTTTTCATGTCTTCTATGTTTTCACTGCCCAGATGTAATAATTTCAGGGTTCTCTTTTCTGTTTTCACCTGTTCAAATGGGAAATGTGAAAAAAAAAGTAGAATGAAACAGAAATGAAAGCACTTTTAAGACTCTCTTCCTCACTGCATTAGGAGACCAAAGGTTATGCAAGGGAAGTTTACACTGAAGGGATTCTTTGTAAGCCCTCTGAAGCAAGTGTTCTGCTTTTTATTACTGGTTTGAATTAAGATTGATTCCTGGTCTCCCCCTTGGGGCCAGCTCCAAAAACCCTGAGGCTCAAATGAAAATAGAAGGTGCTAATTAAAAGCACCATTTATCTCTCTTTGAAAATAGACCCCAAATGTACACAGGGATTGTCAGGGGCCCTCCTGGAAATAAGCTCTCTGGCTTGATATTGCAGATGTTCAAAGCCAACAGGGCTGTTAAGAACTGTATCTCGGTGGCAGAGATATGTAAAATATTAACTGTAAGCTCTAGATTTGTCCCAGCTTAGCCAGAGACTTGGAGCCTGAAGCACATATGGCCTTTGGCCTCTCATGGGCAGGAATTTTGGGTACCATCTGCATGTGCATCTAGGAGATGAGTGTGTTCCCCACTGTACCTGATGTGTAGAGTGTCAGTGTTCAACTTGGCACTTTTAGCTCTGAAGATCTTGAGTTTCTTTTCTGCAGTATTGGGTGATTTGGGCTGTCATACTCTGAGACCTCAGGACTGAGACTGTTTCTGACTGTTGGCGTTGCTCTTCTCTCCTTCTATTCCTTTCTCTNTGTGCATCTAGGAGATGAGTGTGTTCCCCACTGTACCTGATGTGTATAGTGTCAGTGCTCAACTGGACTCTTTTAGCACTGAAGATCTGGAGTTGANTAGTTTGGGTTGTAGCACACAATAAGAAAATAAGATGGAGCATCAAGGAACTAATAATGAAATGATCCAAAACCTTCTCCTTTGAACCCAACCAAGTGCAATCAAAATGGTCAGTTCAGTTATTCTCCCATTGAGTAGGCCTGATCCATACCACTGCTGAGGATTATGCCGCTATCACTGCACAAAGAACATAGCTTGAGGGCTGATTTAATTCCCCATTAGTTACAGGACTGAGAAGTTTGCTATATCCTGTGGAAAGTGCTCAGGAAATGGATACAAATAGGAGAAAGATGCCAATATTACATTTATTTTGCTGACTCTAGTTAACATTTTAGATACCTGTTGTTGTTAGGTAAGGGGTTAGTTAAAAGGGTTAAAGCAAGAATACCTGTTTGTAGCCATTTAATGGGATATTAAAAGTGGACTCTCGAATTTTCCTATGAGAATCCCTCAGGAATTCCAAGGGGATCTGCATGTTTAGATACCTTTGGCTTTATGGATATCCATAGTCTGACCACAGATATCTGGAGTTGTTTGGATGAGGTAGTTCATCTCAGGGTTATTCTCCAGGCTGCTATCCCTACAGCACCACTTCCAGCAGACATACCGCTGACTTTCTTCTTAGTGCAGTCTTTCTGCACTCCTTACTCTAGAATCTTGGGAAGCTAGTCAGAGGGGAAGTGAAACAAAGTCCCTGGTATCTGTCACAGGATTAATGTGGGTAGTCTCCCAAATACAAGTGGTACCCTGCAAGTGAAACTGTGATGCCATATATCTACTGATAATTTCTGAGCTGTAGCCACCAGTCTGGAATATCGGTGCCTGCATTTTCCAGGTCTCTGATGACTACCTAGTACCAAGCACATTGCTGCTGGATTGATGTATTCCCAGAATAAGGGTGTTCTTTATTAGTTTCAGTAAAAGAGACCTGGCTTTCTGGCTTATTGTCAGTATTCAAACTAGTTGTCTTGTTTTTTGCAGTTTATTTTCCCACCAGAGAAGTGAGAATAAAGGTTTTGTTACCCTCTTTCCAAAGCTTTTTTTGTCCTGTGATAGAAGGGGCCTTCCAAGGGCCTCAGGGAAAGACCGACACTGGATGCAGGGTCACCACCAGTCCAGGTGACATAAGCAGCACCCGAGAGACCTCCCTCACTCATTCTGACAGGTGACACAGGTGACACTGTGGTAGATGTTTCACAGAGACTTGGCATTGAGCAACACAGTAGAGTGTTGAACTTGAGTGTTCTCTCAGAGTGTGTGTGTGAGTCCTGTGTGGAGCATCGTTGATCTGTTAGAAAACAGACCTGGTCAGCATCAAGCAGCCGGTCAGGAGGTGGCAAGGGCAGCGGGAGATGGGCGCATGCGGAGTGCCCGTGGGACTGCCAGGCACCTCTCATTAGAATGTATTTTCTCCACAATATTACCGCTCGCTGGTTCATCGCTCAGTCTCTTCCTTTGCGAGGTTGCTGCTTACAGAAGGTAGAGGCAAGGACTTGGGCTGCGTCCAAACTCTGGTGCAACTCTGCCTCTCCTCTCCTTGGTCTCTCGCTGTGCGCAGAGCTGGGCCCCCCGCTGTGCCCTCGCCAGCTTTTACAGCCGCCCTGCCTGTCAGAACAAATGGTACAGCTCAGAAAATAAACTCATCTCATTTGTATGACAACACGGCCCCTCCGGTTAGAATGCTGTACCATTGCTTTTAACAAGGCTTTAAGCTGTTCTGTTCAGAGAGTGTTACAGCCTGGTTTATTGAAATACAAACCTTCTCCTGCTCACTCATCCCAAGCATATTCCCTAATGCCTAACATAGACTATGATGCCCCTGGTGCCCCATGCTGCCCAAGCTGAACGATGTCACTCTTTTTCCTCCATCACAGTCCTGGGTTCTGCACCCCATCTACTGCTCTCTACAGTGGAGAAAGGGCAGAAAAAGATCTTTATTGCTAGATAGTGGAAGTGGCTGTGAATTTCTTGTGCTACTTTGTGACTATCAGTCTGTGTGCAGGGTGGTATCTGATATGAACTGATATATGAGTGCAGGTACATTCTGTGTCTGTCCTGTTCTGTGAGAGGCTGTATGTGTGCCTTAGGGTTGAGTTTGTGTGTTCCCATTTGTGCGTGTATCCACCTACCTTCCACTTCATGTATTATTTCTGTGTGTTTGATGGGTTTGGATTGAAAGTATGTTTCCACTGTGCCTGTCTGCATGTAGCCACTAAATGTGTGCATTTTTGCCTGTCTATTGTGAGTGTGTATCCCAGTGAGCATGCTTTCATGTGTTTCTGGCTCACTGGTGTTGAAGGGTGTGCAAAGGTCTCATTATGCTGTGCTTTTCCCCTTGGTGTGATATTTCCTGCAGTAGGTGATTACTGGTGTCTGTTCCTTCTAAGATGCTTGTAGCAGAGAGGCTCAAAAAGGAGCCCTGGAGTTCTAGGTGGACCTAAAAGGTGCCTTGTTAATGAGGAAGGAAAAATTTCAAGGAGAGGGAAAATAAATATTTAGTATACACTGGAGGACATGCAGCTGTTTCTATCTGTGTAGATAGAGATGTATGCAAGTGCTTATAGAAAGTTCGATAATTCGCCCCTTTCAGCACACCAAACTCCTGTTTAAAGGTTCTTCTGTGTCTTCCATACCCTATTTAACTTGTGTTGGACCAAATGTAGAATGATTTTATCTTCCCATTAGTGCAAGTACTCAGAATCGAGACACCTGAATTCACACATTGCCACTGATTTCCTATGTGACCCTGACAAATTACTGTGTGTTTTTGCCTCCTCTGGTTGCAGGAAGAGCATCTGATAGTGGGTTACCTTTCAGAGGTGTTGGAGAGCTGGTGTTGCTAATATGTTCTGAGATCCCTGCATTAAAGTAGTACTTGCAATGACAAGGCATTTGTTCTTCTGCAGTGTCAACATGGTTGATCCCAAACATGCAATTCATCCTTATGCATATGATGGATTTCCCTTAGATACTGGAGTGCCTTTGCAGGTATTAAATGCAAAACAGTGGCCATCAGTAAATCATGAGGGTCTAGCAGTGGGACCCAACTGAAAAGATCTGCTTTCTTGAGTGGATGATAGGCAGTGGCTGCTGCTCTACCAGGTGAGTTGGGCTCTGTAAACCCAAGCCTCTGCCCTCATTTATTTGGCACAGGGTCAGAGGCTCTTTCTGCATATCTTCTCATGCCCATGAGCAGTGATCTCCACAGCAAAGAGTGAGCACTAATGCAGTGCACAGCCATTTGTTAGCTGAGGGCTTGGGGTTTGCAGAGCCACATACATTCCTGCTGATGAGTGCTGAGACAGAGGAGTAAACAATGGGCACTAGATTTACTGCTGCAGCAAAAATAAACCATTTGTCAAAGACAGGATAACACAGGGATGCCAACAGCTTGAGGCCCTGTCCCCTTGGGATGTGATCTGGTTAGAGCGTTCAAACCAAGAAGGATAGGACTGAAGTTTCACTGGTATATTTGGCTTGGAGTACATTCAGAAATGGTGTCTCTAGGGCTGCTGGAGAAAGTGCTAGGGAGTCAGCAGTGGGGGCACAGAACATTTCTTTATGCAGTGTTATGAGGTTCTGGCAAATACCAGACTATGTTAAAAACAGTATTAGTCTAAACTCTAAGCTGTAATGCATTTCTGTCCTATAAATCAGCTGTTCCCCATTACAATGTCAAAAGAAGACTCTTTTCAGTATACACAAAAGATTGTCTCATGGCTTTGCTGGGCATTCTATGCTGTTTTAAGAGTACTGTTCTCTGCATATGTTACAACAGCATTGATCAGAGCACTTGTGGTAATTAAAAACCCCATGGCAAGTTTCATCAGGGACAGGTGACAGGTCAGTTAATTATATTTAGAAAGCAAAATCCCCTCTTCAGTTCTGAACAAATTTGATATCCCTTTTTTATACAAATAGAAAAGTAACAGCAATTTTTTTTCTGGGGATGATATGGAATATGAACAGAACATACCTCACTTTATATTAGGTGAAAATTTGATGAATGGCCATATGCAGAATACGTTAATCATGTGTTTGGTAAAAATTATCCAGAATTAGTAAAGAGTTATTTAACCTGAAAAACTGAAGCTGATTTACAACAAAGAGGATGTGAATTTTACCTGAAGCATGGGTTTGTAATTGCAGGAGTAAACTGGAAAGTAGGAACAGAGAGAGGTATTTTCCTGTTGGTCAGTTAAATAGCAGTGCATACTAAGATGTATCCTGAACAAGGAAGCCAATGCACCGGTTGTCTCCCCTTGCATATTTACAGTATTTTATATATAGTTAAAGTAATGCAATACTGAAGAAGATAGATTGATTTTCATTGGAGTTACTGACTCCCATGTTGACAAATTAAAAGGAACAGGGCTTGGTTAAGGACTAGCCTGTGATTAGAGATTTAGCACGTCACAAAGTAGTGATGGTCTCCCCCTGTTATGGGTTCTGGAAGGCTCAACTTGAAATACACCACTTAAGTGAAATCTATGCCTGGAGTGTATTGGCCTGGAACAAGGGAAGAATGAACCCACTTTCAGACTGGATTGTGACTGGAAGTAGGGTAGTTTGGTACCAAAATGCTTTGGACCAAGAGATACATGATACATGCTTAGATCTGAGAGCACCTTCCAACTCCCAACAGATGGGAAGTGGCAAGAAGCAAACATCCATATGCTGAGTGGTAAGTAGAAGAGGATTAAGCAGACGGGCTACACTGAAGATTCATGCCTGCCCATTTTCTGTGGCTGTAAAAATTAATATGAATTGTCTAACATGAAACTGCTGTTTTGTTTGTTATATCAGAACTTTAACAAGTGGACTCCCAAATCTAAAAATGAAAGTTGCTGTATCTGAAGCTCTTACAAGTGGATTTGGCTTTGATAGTCTTCATGGATGGGCTACAGAATAAACCTGAAGGCCAGTGACAAGAAACAAGCATTTATACAACTGCAGAGCAAACACTATGGCACGTTCTCCCCTGCATAGCAGAATTTGCTCACATAAGCCCTTGGAGAGACCCTTACCAGGCACGATGGATGCACCTGGTTGTCTGCCATTTCCAAGGAAGCCATTTTTATCACTATAGCATGCCTCTTCTTCTAAAGGCAACCTACCACCTCTACCAAAAACAAGAAGGAAAGAGAGCCTAAAAGGGTGAAGAAGGATTTTCATTATGAAGTTAATTAGCTTCTGAGCCAAGTTGCACCTTTTCAAGAGGAGAAATTAGAGGGATTTAATTGCTTTATCAGCCTTCTCTTTGATTTTCAGCAATCAGGCCGATTCCATTTAATTTAACTGCCACAGATGAGAAGAAAATTGATGCACTCACCTGCCTTGGAGCAGAAAGAGAGAGTGAGAAAGAAAAGTTGGAGAAATTGGCAAATATAGTGTCTGCAGATTAATGAAAACCAACAGCATTTGCTCAAAATTGGAAATGATGTGCCTGCCCTGAGGTGTTTGGAGCTGTGCGCATGCTGTTGTGCATGGTGATGCGAGGCCCATCTTAATGGCAGAGAACAGGGAAAAAGGGGTGGACCTACCCTGGGGAAAGAGGGAAATATATTTGTGAGATCATCAGGGATCAATTAGCAAGCCCTATGAGGAGAGGTTGATGGAGCTGGGTCTGTTCAGCCTGCAAAAGAGAAGGCTCAGGGGTGACCTTATCGCTGTCTATAACTGCCTAAAAGGGGGTTGGAGTCAGGCAGGGGTCAGTCTTTTCTCCCTGGACACTGGAGACAGGACAAGGGGTCACAGTCTTAAGCTCCATTGGGGGAGGTTTAGACTTGACATTAGGGAAAGGTTTTTCACTGAGAGAGTGATACGGTTTTGGAACGGGCTGCCCTCGGAGGTGGTTGAGTCACCGTCTCTGGAGGTGGTTCATGGTTAGGCTGGATGAAGTGCTGAGTGGCATGAGCTAGATGTTAGGTTTACTTGGTTTAGTTGAATTTAGGTTGGACAGGATGATCCTTAAGGTCTTTTCCAGGCTCATCATTACAGTGATACTGTGATACTGTGTAATGAATGGATATGGGAAAGAGAGTACAAAAGAAAGGGGAAAGGAAGTGCCCAAAACCTCACTCTTGCCTGCAAGCAGGCAGAGGTCAATGTACTGAGTGGGCCTGTGGGATATTTGTTGATATTCCCTAGCAGTATCCTGCACTTGCTACACAAAAGAATTGGATCATATTATTGGTGACTGCTGGTCTGTTCGTTTCGTTGAGGTAGAGGGGAGGTGCAGGAACTGCAGAGCAGATTTCTGGTACATAGCATCTCTTTGCTGAAATGCTTTTCCTTCTTACAGAATGAGATTTGCTGTTGTTCCCTTTTATGTTCATAGAGAGGTTTAATGGTTTGATGCAGAGGTGAATGAGATACAAAACAAAGTGTTGGGGAGGAGGAAGGGAATTAGAAGCTATTTGCAGAGAGTGGGCCATGAGGAAGTGATGAGGAGAAACTTGCAGGGGAAGGAGCTGGGACCCATAGAACTGGGATTTGCATAGTGAGAGCTGACTTCCACCACCTGAGGTGTGCTTCTGCTGAGGTCCTGTTGGGCTTTAGCGTGTTTATCCTGGTTTATACAAGAAACCCAGTCATGTGCAGCTGTATGGAGCCACAAGAGCAGTCTGAGAAAGTTGTATGAATTTCAGCTTCTCACTTCTTGAAAGTGAAGGTGTCTAAAGACAATCCTTCCAAAATGGACCTGAACGTATAATGTGACTTTATTGGAAAGCCCAATTTTCAGTGGAAGTGTACTTGGATTCCATATCACATTGCTTTGGGAAGACCTAATTTCTTTACCCTTGCTGTCCTGGAGTTTGGGGAGGGTTGTCCCTCACTTTAACAGTCTCAGTTGGGAACATTTGTGCCTCTCCAGTCTGTGCAGCAAAGGTGAGATTCCTCCTAGGTGAATTTTCTAAGTTTGAATTAATAAAAAGCATTCAGTAAGATGGCACTTTATTTTGCCTCTGTCCCCTAAAAAAGATAATGAGGGAAGCTGGTTTTAAGAGAATGCTTTCCACCAGCAAAGTTTGTTTAACTGTAAATGGAAACCTGCCTATGACATGTTAGTTTCACTAGAGATTTTGTTTCATAAAAGTTTTTGAGGAAAGTCTCTCAGTATGTTTGACACCTTTTCACTTTCAAATAACTTTAGTTCATTTGATTCTATAGTACTCAGAAGTGTCTTTTAAGCAAGAGCATACACAAAATTAATAACGAATTTGATCCAGATTTGTTTCGATCAGGAAATTTATTCCATGGTAGATTTCTTTTTATGTGGAGTATTTTGAATCATAGGGATTGGGAAGAAACTAGAGATTGGAAGGGACCTTGAAAAATCATTTAGTCCAATCTGCCGCAGCACTCCTAGTTTAAACAAATCCAAAAATTTCAAATGTCAAGAATTTTCAGTTTCACAATGGATTCTGCTGTTCTTCCCTGTGATTCCTGCTTCTTTTCTCTGCCTCAAGTCTATATATTGAATGTAACTAATCTTTTATCTCCTATTGTTTAGATTTCATACTATCTTTGACACAACCTGACTACTGAGTGAACTTTAATTTTTTGTAGAAGGCCACATTAATGTTCATTCACATTATCGACAAAATTTTAGATGGGACTGGAACTGCATTTTAAGAAATGGATTTTCCTCAGGCAAAAGCTGGAAGATAGGCAGAAGCAGGAAAAGGAAGGACAGTGTGTTGAGTGACCTAGCCAGGGCTGCATGGCAGTGTAGACACAGCCTGTGTCTGCAGGAAGCTGCAGGGAAGTACTGTTGCTGATAGCCTGTGCTGCCTCTGTGTCAGCCTGTCTCTGAGCTTGAGACCAGTGGTGGGTCTGGAGTAGAAGCCAGAGCATTTAGAAACTGTCATTGCCCTTACAAGTCAGCCAATAGGTCTTGTGAGATGGAAATGGTTCTTTGCTAGAATCTAACTCCTTTAGTTATTGACTTAGAAAGGAACAGCTTTGTGGGCTGTATTAAGACTCTTGAAGATACTTTTTTTCCTGGTGATTCTTTCTGCTCACCCACAGCAGGTTAGATGAAAGGGTTAATAAGGTATTATTTCCCCACAAAAGCCCTGACCGTGCATTTCCTCACAGCCTGCCTGCCAGGTTTGGCCTAGCTCTGTGGATCAAAGGCTGGTTATCACTAATATTGAGCTGTTGTAACCTCTGTCCCCTTTGATTAAAGTGGCGCTGCTGTGAATTTCTCAGTTAATCACACCTTGGCTTGCAGGGTCAGCTTGCAACTTGGCAAGTTCAGAAAACTACAGCAGAGGAGAGAAAGGTAAAATGTATTATGCAAATGCAATTATGATTGAGTCTGACTCCATCCAGCCCAGGCCTCATGATGCTGGAGAGGTTGGAGGCAGAGGAATCAATAGCCTGTCCTTCTATAGGAGCTGGGAAAGGGAAATTGAAAAGGAAATTCACCTTTCTTCTCCCCTGAACTTTCTGCACCACTGTGGAGTGCAGGATTTTGGGGGCTGTGAAACCCTCAGTAAGGTGCAGCGTGTTCAGAGGAGAATGTGACCTCCTAGATACTTTTCATTCCCAGGAGCTATGATTTACAGTTTTCCCTTGGGCTGCATTGAAACAGGAGCTCCACCAGTGAGTTCAGGACCACTAACTCTGCTTTCCACTCCACATCACTTCCCAGAGCCTCAGGATGAGAGCAATCAGCAGGCATCATGGCACTGTAGATCCAATTTCAGAGCACACAGTAAAGCAAACAGTTGTGTTCATGAGGGCTAAAGATGAAGGTTTGAGCCCCAGGAAGACTGTAGTGTGGGATGGGACAATCAATTCAGTTGGGAGTGAATCAGGTTAGTGAACACAGCAGCCTCCTCCTGTTTTGGGGGTGCCGAATGATAGGGCTGCTGAGTAGAAAGATCAGGAGAATTGAGTCTCATCATGAAAATCAGTTTCTTGCTCAGTATTTTGGTTTCCCTGCCTGCACTAGGGTATGAACACATTGCCCTGTGTATGAGAATTCCTCAGCACTTAAGATATGGGTTAGAGTTTTTAGGAAGGTACCCCATTTGTTGTAGCATTTCAATAGCCAGTGGCATTGGTCTGTCAAAAACTGGACTATCTGCAGGTGTACAGTAAAGCCATATGTACATGCAGAGATTTTAATGATGTAAAGATAGCAATATAACATACCAAGGAAACATTTCTACTATAGCTGCAGAATTGAGCTGCATGCTTTCCTAGTCAATCAAAGTGAAAGGAGCTACAGTTATAACTCCCTTTTTGCCATTCAGGTATAGTTTTGCCAACCATATATTGAACAAGGTTTAAATCCTACCTGTCAGAGATGCTTGGTGAGAAGTGTGCAGCCTAGGAAAGGTATGTGCAGAGTCTTAGACCAACAGCTCTAAGGTGTGGCAGAGTGGCTGAGCCACACTTACCAACAGCTCAGCCACGCAGCTAGGAGCAGAACTGTGTGCTCAGAGCAACAGCTCCCCTGTGCCAGAATTTCTGCTTCTCCTGGCCCTGGCTGACTTTAGCAGTGGTTCTTAATTCAGGTGGCTGCTGCTTCCATTCACCTGGCAGAATCTTTTCCTATCAGTTCATATTCTGTCTGGATCCCAACCTAATTTGCTAAATCATCTCATCCTTACTTTTCTTGTGACTCTTCGGGGAAATGGATGTTTTATTGCTATTGCTTAAACCTGTTGTGCTTCCTGGCTATGGTGGCAAAAGGAGTGAGGGAATAGTATTAGTTTCTAGGGTAAAGTATTCAAGAGAGCTGGTTAAGGTGGCACAGATGGATGTTTCAGCTCCAGCTGTGCTGCAAAACAGTTCTGAACTGGTGAGCAGGAGTGAGAGAGGAGTGCAGTGCACACCTCTGCTGCTGTAGTACAGAGCACAGAGGGGGTATGGGGAATGCTGGAGGAAGAACGAGCACGACGGGGCATTCTTGATCAGACCCACTAATTAATTGCTTGCTCTTATTTTATTTATTTACTACTTTTGCATCATTTGTTTCTCTGTTCAAGTGAAACAGCAAGGAACTTTGTAAAATTTAATTCAAAAGTGCTGGAACTGCACTCCTACTGGGGAGAAGGTCCTGGAGCTCTGCTCCTGATGGCTTTTGGGAATGGATGGCAACATTTCATTGGCTCTCACTCACTTCCCAAGGCAGGTGCCATTCTGCTCTACTGGTGCACATGGCTCTCGTTATGCTATCAGACCTTTCAATCATGGGAACTGAACTCCAGTGCCTGCTGCTGTTTGAAAGGACCTCTAAGCTTGATTTTTAGTAGGTATGACACCTTTAGTAGGTAACCTCTTCCCACTGTGGGCTTCTCCTCACTTTTTGTGTGTCCTTCCCTTGTATGCTCCTCAATCCCTTTTGTTGCTTCTGATTCCTACTATATAATTTAGCTGTATTTTTTAGAAATAATGAATGAATACTATCTAGTTGGCCCAAAGGACATGGTCCTGAGCATGATTTAATAAAAAATCATATTTATGTTCCCACAATCTTCTCCTAAAAATAAAGCAAGAGCTGCATTACAAAGTGTTTGAGGAAGATAAAGAAGTACTGCTGTCCCCATTGCACGAGTAAATTCTTTCTGGAAAAAATGTTTCAACCAAAGTTATAAGAGAAACTGACACTGAAATCAGGAGGTGAATAAGTGGTCCTTAGTAGTCCATCTGTTGTATCATGTGTTCCCTTCCTATAAAAAGTGGGGCTTCCTCCAACTACTGTTTTCCCATCTTCTGAATCTCCCTCTCATTTCTTGGTCAGGCTTCCAAGAGAAAAACTTGTCATTGTGCTATAAGCTGAGGATTAACAGTTTGGTTAGGTCCAGAATGAGTGCTGCCTTATGATTCAGTCTAAGAGTGAATAGCTTCCCTGTCAGAGATAGCCATGAAGCACCACAGTTGATGAGGCTGCTCATCTGTCAGGGCTTCGTAGAACAAATGATCTAGATGTCAGATCTGATCTAGATGTCAGATGTTTAGGGTTACTTGGTTGGTTTTAGGTTGGACTGGATGATCTTTCTTTTCCAGCCTCATCATTATTGTGATAACTGTGATAACAGAATCTGTACCTTCCTGAACTTCCTTTGAAAACTTTGAGCTAGTGTAACCGTGAAAGAAAGAGTGAGATGAGCCAGAACCAAAACCCTTAAGTCTTCTCCTGGCAAAAGTAGAATCTTCAGCCAAGACAAACCTTCCTGATTTCATTTGCAGACCTGTAGAGGAACTAAATGAAATTAGGCTCCTAGGTCATTGTGAAATCCAATGCAATCTGGTCATCTTTCACCTTTAACTTAATTTAACAAAACCTCTAGCAGTGACACACAACGGACTCAGCAGAGCAGGCTTCTTTAGAATTCCATATTCAGTGTGCAATACTGAATCTCACCAGTACTGTTCATGCTATTGCTTCAGTGCAGGTGCCAATGTACTGGAGCACTCGGTAGGGTTTCTAGGCATGCAATGTTTTAATGGAGTGTAGGTCATGATGCCTGGGCAGACAGGGGTATTAGTGGGATGGGTCTGCAACTTGGGTCATTACAGACACTTGAGAAAAGGATTTACTTTCCAGCTTTCCCTCTGTAACAGCTCCAAGTTACAAAGGAGGTAAATGCTTACCCTCTTTAACTTAGAGGTCTAACATGTAAGCTTATTCTTTATTTATCACAGTTAAGTCTTTCAGTGGTGCCCTTCACTGTAATATCCTTTCTCTCCTGGCATCTTCTATCCTTCCTTCATTTATTTCTTACACCTTTTTCCTCTTGCCTTTCTTTCCCTTCCTTTCTTCCTTCAGCCCTATACTTCCCTGCATGAGTTTGCTGTGTCTTGATTAAAATGTTGACTTTAACTTGGAATTAACCTGATTAATGTAATTGAAAGTAAAAGTCCGCTGCTCAGCACTTTGGGTGATGAGTAGAGATGGATTGAGAAAGAAAGCTTTCAGATTGAATACACTTCTCTCCTCTGGCTGTTAATTGCACCGTTTACTGGTACCTGACTCACTGACCATCAGTGTTTAGTCCAGTTAATGATGATACACAGTCCATACTTTCCAGAGATAATTAAAAAACATTCCAGCAGACACTGCTGCAGAGAGCTTTCCTGTCTGTCACAGTCAGCAGACCCCAGGGGTTAGAGGTTGTAGTATGTAGAGATAGAGAAGGCTGTTCTCTGGGTGCAGGATTGAGCTGGCCTTGGTTATGCAGATGTTTCAAAACCTGTAGGTGAGTCAAAGGTGGATATGCTGATCAGGATCAGGACAGGTTACCAAGAACTTGTGAGGAACCTGACCACAGTGGATGAGTAGGTATCAGAATAGATTCACACTTAGGAGGAATCTTGAAATCATCTATTCTGGCCTTCTTAGGGAAGCACATATTGTGTGAATGACATCAAGAGAATAAGAACTCACTTTTTCTTTTGACACTTTGTTCCAAGAGCTGTAAGTTAAAATGTGGGCTCCACTTTTCACCTGAATTTATCCAGGTTCTGACATCCAAGCCAGTGGTTCTTCTTACACCTTTCTCTATTACATTAAAGAAGCCCTTTTATACCTCAAGTTTTCTCCCCATTCAGACAGGTCTATGTCAGACTTAGTGGAAGATAATGCACATCAAAAGCTATGATTTGTGTTTCTTAAGCTGTCAACTCAGGAAAAAATGCTAGGTGTCACTGTGACCAACTCAACAAATATAAGTACTCAGCATGTTCTTATCCACCCTCCCTTGTCCTGCTGCCATTTCCCTTTACACGAGTTATGTGCACTGACCTGACTGAGCAATACTGAAGCCCTAGGGAAGAGGATGAGATTTTAATAAGAAAAGTGGGGTTAGTGTTTATTACAGTAGCAATGAAGGGCTTTCATTAGATCAGAGCCCTTGTCA
This sequence comes from Upupa epops, assembly GCA_013397515.1. NCBI lineage: Eukaryota > Metazoa > Chordata > Aves > Bucerotiformes > Upupidae > Upupa > Upupa epops. The sequence goes on along the minus strand of VZRI01012598.1, from coordinate 320,011 downwards.
TGTGTTATGTTTTGGGGTTTTTTTGGTGAAGTTTTTTTTGTGTGTGTGTTTGGTTTTGTTTTGTATGTTTGCTTTTTCTGTTTCTTCTTCTTCTTTTTTATGTTTTTTAATAGTAGATTACATCCCAGAGGGTTTATAATCCAAATGATCTGGATAATCACACGTGGGCACTCATGGTCTGGATTTTGAGTTCAGAGAGAGGAGCAAAATGACTATAGTAACTCTCATCTCTTGTCCTTTGGACCAGCGTGGCATTTACATTAGTTTTTTTAATTAGTATTGCTGTAGAGAAAGGTTGAAACAGTGATGTATTTATTTTTCTTTTTAAATACTGTCTCGTATTCCCAGGAGACTAGAAGTCTGCATGTAGCAGTGGCAAATTTTTATACATCAAAATCAAGGAGGAAGTTCTTCACAATGAGGGTGGTGAGACACTGGAACAGGTTGCCCAGGGAGATTGTGGATGCTCCTTCTCTGGTCCAGATTGGCTGGGGCCTTGAGCAACCTGGTCTAGTGGGGGGGTATCCCTACTCATGGCAAGGGGGTTGGAACTAGATGATTTTTAAGGTCCCTTCCAACCATCCTATGAATCTGTGAAAACAAATCTTAAAAAACTCATAGTAGTGAATGTCACAGGCTGAAAGGCTCCTTTCCTTTGAGCAGGTAACTTCTTTAGGAGATTTTCAAACACTTAAGTCTGGTCAGGATGCCTTGCTATATCATCCAAAAACACTGAGTCCAAAGGAATGGTCTTTGGTCCTGCTTCTCTATATAAAGATTGCTGGATAACCCTCTTCTAGATTTTCAGTGCGATTTTTTCCATTGATTTTTTTTCTCCCCTGTCATACCAACAGTGCTCAGACAAGAAGAGGAAGCTTTCCTCATGGTAGGCTGGTCCCTGCCCTTGACTGACCTGTACCTCTGAAAGTAGGAAATAGATTAGCCTAGGGTCACTGCTTGGGTCCTTGAGACCTGCCCTGCAGGCCGCTGGGTGAGTCCTCCAGGGGTATTCATAGATTCATAGAATGGTTCAGGTTGGAATGGATCATCTAGTTCCAACCTCCCTGCCATGAGCAGGGATACCCCCACTAGACCAGGTTGCTCAAGGCCTCAGCCAATCTGGCCTTGAACACTTCCAGGGAGGGGGCATCCACAACATCCCTGGGCAACCTGTTCCAGTGTCTCACCACCCTCACTGTGAAGAGCTTCCTTCTGACTTCCACTCTAAACTTATCCTCTTCCAGCTTGAAACCATTACCCCTGGTTCTACCACAGTAAGCCCCTCCTCAGCTTTCCTGTAGCCTGCTTCAGATACTGGAAGATAACTGTAAGATCTTGGAGTATCTTCTCCAGGCTGAACAGCCCCAACTCTCTCAGCCTGTCCCCATAGGAGAGGTGCTCCAGCCCTCCAGTCATCCTTGTGGCCCTCTGGACATGTTCCAACAGTTGAGTACCTTTCCTGTGTTGGGGGCTCCAGAACTGGATGCAGTACTCTAGATAACATCTCACAAGAGCAGAATGGAGGGAAAGGATCACTTCCCTAGATCTACTGGTCATGCTTCTCTTGATGCTGACCAGGATGCAGTTGGCTTTCTGGGCCGCAAATGAACATTGCCAGCTTATGTTGAGTTTTTCATCAACCAACACCCCCAAGTCCTTCTCCTCAAGGCTGCTTTCAATCTGTTCCCCACCCAGCCTGTATTTGTGCCTGGGATTGCCTTAACCCAGGTGCAGGACCTTGCACATTGAACCATGACAGTAAAAAGCTCTTCTGCTATGGATTATGGATTGTCTTGGGCTTGACCTTAACCCTGCAGTGACTCTTTGGCAGTGCCTGAATGTGGCTGGTGGGTGAAGCTTACTGAGGCAGAGCAGCATGAGAGGGTGCTGCCGTGGACCAGTCGTGCTGGCACCTGTGAGGAGACCAGACTGGCTCTTGTTTGCTATTCCCTGCACATACGCAGGGAGCCTCGTGTACTAAGCAACATCAAGGCTCATTATTTTCATCAGATGCCACATTTGTAACCTGTTACTGAGTAAATTGTGATAAAATAGACTGGAGCAGCCCAGAGTCTGACTCTCTGTTTTGAAATGGTTGCTGTGAGCATAGCAGGCAGGTACAGAGACTTAAGAGAACCACTCACTCCAGCACATTAAAAGAGCAGGGAGGTTTAAGGGGTAGTAGAGGGTCTGGGTCAGATGTGTCTTTCGATAGACACTCTGTAGTTGGTATGGGGGTTAGCTGCATCCTTCCAGTGGTCCCAGGATGTAGGACTACTACCTTCCTCCCTTTCCTTGCTGTTGGGGAAACTGAGACAAAAGTGTCAGGAAAGAGAAGTGATCCACCCAAATCACTTGTGCTTGGAACCAAGAATGAAGTGGTCCCTCACAAGCTGCAGCATCTGGACTCCGGATGATGAGACTTGTAGTAGCACAGAAAAAGAAGAAACAGCTCATTGCTGGGTTTTAGTTTTCTCTTGTCAAAGATTCTTGAAGTGTACCTGGAACATTCAGTTTTTTGGCGAGGAACTGCCTTTGTGTCTGTATTAGGAGATACCAACTCTGTTTCAGTTACTTTATTCTTCCCTCCCAAGCCCCTCCTTGCTACAGCTACAAACAAATACGTTTGCCTTACAACATTGTGAAACTGCGTTAGATACAACTTCAGTTTGCATGTGGAGAAACTGAGACAATGAGAAGCTAAGAAATGTTCAGATTTGTTTTGTTGAGAGTTAGAAAGCTGAGAGCAGGAGTATCTCCAGAGCGCTTGAGATTTCCAGTTTGTGTTTCTAACATACATGGAAGTACCTGCTGTGTGTGCTTCACATATGAGTAGCATGCGTTACTGGTGGTGCTGCAGTGGAACATGCTAGAGATGGTGATACTGATAACTGCGAATACTGAGATTCTTTTGAGTTTTAATATATCAAAAAATGTGCTGTCATCTGGAGCAAGAGCAGTATTTGAGAAGTTGGACTAAACAGAATTTTAAAGGCAACATCAATATTTAACTTTGTCAGAATCAAGGTGGTAGGGTATTTAGAGCCTTTCTCTATTTTCATATTTTGCAAATAGAAGAAAACACTTATCAGAAAATAAAATGGTAATATTAACTTCTGGAATTGCTGTTTAAAAATACCTCTGACACAGCAAAATTACAAACTATTGATTTGAACAGTACATTGTGGGGGCAGGGAGTGAGTGCATGAGCATTTTTTCTAACTAAATGCATCTGGGCTCTGGTTACCAGCTCTTCACTGCAGTACTTCTTCAATGCTTACTGATCCCTTATAAATATAACAGAAAGTGTGCTCTGCTTTCTGCCCCAAAGGTCTAAGAATGTAAATTGACAGTTCAGAAGAAGTATCTCCATGTTTGAGGAACTCAGATATCAGTGATTTGCTCAAGGTCACATGGAAAGTATAAAAAATGAGCACTAGCTCATTCCACTCTCCGGGTGAGACCCACACTCCCAAGTTACCCCTTGTTTTGGGAGCATTCCATAATTCCTGAGCTGCTTTGCTCTGCCAATGGCTTAACATGGGGAGATGGCCAGTGAGTGGGGACAGGAGTGGCCAGTCAGCTCTGCCTCAGCTGTCACTGCTCTTTGCTGACAGTTGCTGTAATCCATGCAGCCTGCTTTTATGGCACTAATTAATCTCTTTTAATTAATTAAATTCTTCTATCTCATGTTCCTCCCCTTTCTTTCCTCTTTGCCTCTCTTCACCTCCCACAGTTGAAACCTACAGCCCTCCTTGAGCAGGGGTTGATAAAATCTCCAGCAGCCTCTCTGTTGCGGCCTGTGGCAGTGCTGGTGGCTCCATCTGCTTTTCTCCTTTGGTGTGGTAGCAGCCTAATCTTCATGGCCTGTTATCTTTGAAGCACACTTGATTTCTCAAAAGAAAAATACCTAAGCATTTTAGCACCCACTGCTTTCCTTCAGAGGCTGCTACATGTCATTACTGTTTAATCATGGTCTGAGTTTGCAAACACTGTGTATGTAATAGAAGGTTTTTTAATAGACCCATGGGCTTGGTTGAGACAACACATTCAGATAATATTTCTTGCCAGCATCTTTGCATGCCAGGACTGTTTATCTCCTTTAATTCCATGCCTTATCCACTATTCACAATCTTTTTTCTTTTCCCCTTGGGTTACAGAGCCTAATCCTTGTCCTTGTGACTTAAAACTTTACATTCCATAATGCATAAATTGAGGAGCAGAAAAGAGGCATAGAAATTGCAGGACTGGATGTATCCAGTCTGTCCACCCCACTCCAAGTTATCACTTCTCATATTCCTGAAAAGGCAAGGACCAAAGCCTTGCTGCACAAGCAATATGCAACTCGCACCAAAAATATGGTACTGGTGGTCCTGAAGAATATTTAGTTCACTGTGGGGCAAAGAACCCGTTTCTGTACCCATAGACAAATGTCACTGCTTGTCTGAAAGGTGATAGCAAATTTTAGGGAGCAGAATCATCAGCATTACAGGGGGAAGTTTCCATAACTCTCCACAGTCACCTGTTAATCACAGCACATATTTTCCTTTTGCAGTCCTCCATCCAGGTAGTTGTTCTCTGTTACAACTTGGTTTTCAGTAGTTTCTTTCTCTCACTAAGTTTCCAGTGCCTTTCCTCCAGCTCCTGTGGCTTATTTACATACAAAAGGGTGATCAGCTGTGAGAAGAACAGTCTAGTGATCAAATACTAAGTGACATTGAGTGGCACCTCAATGACATTACTTTGATTCTCTGCTTAACCGTGAGTTGCACTGTGACCATGCCCACAGTAATTAAGTCCTATGCTTCAGCTCCCCAGCTCTAAAATGGGCATGGTTATGAGTTTCTGGGAAGTTCTATGTTAGTCTGAGGCCAAAGTGTGCAATGCCTGTGCAAGTCTGAGAAACTGTGGTAGTAGGAGACATTCAAATGTGTCCTTAGAAAGGCAGTTACTCTGAGTGGGAGGAATTGTATTGTGTCTTTTCTTGTGACAGAGATGTGCTTTTACATGATGCAAGAACTGCATAGGGACCCTCTAGTTGTACTAACTTCTCTTTTTATTTCAGTTCATCCCCATTCCTTTGGTTCAGAACATAAACACAGTCCAAAGGAAGGTAGAACTGCACATCAGCTCCTTTGCACAGTGAAGGTCCAGGCTTACAGACAACATAGGGAGGCATCAGAAAAGCTTTAATGGCTCACGTAGTAGTTTATAATTTTGTCAGAGAGAGAAAGAAAAGCATACTTTGAAGAGTGGTCATAGTGTCATAGGATAGTGACTGTAAAAAAAGAAAAGGCACCATCTCACTGAATGTACCTGCTCACACTTGCTCTGTTGCTTTCCTCATGATGATGTCCATCCAAAATTGGTCTGTTAAAGACAACATGAATACCATTGGTCTATTAAAAACACCATGAATAAACTACTTGTCAACATATATTCTGAGCATACTTGCATCAAATAAAGTCATTGCTGTAGCATAAGTGCTTCTGTGTTACACCAGAAACCGTAAGTGCTCTACAGGCATAAGTGCTTTACAGGCATATACCTTGTAGCAGATTCTTTTCATGGTTATACTGATGTAAATCACAGATGACTCTGTTCCAGTCAGTGTGAATCCTGACAGACTGAATAAAGTTTGACTCAAGATACAGAATTACCTGAAAAAAGAAGTGAGCAACAAAGAGACCATAGAGACTTAGTAAAAGCTCTTGTCATCCCTTCTCTCCTGGCTGCATACAAAACGTCTGCTTCAGCTTTGACTCTCTCCCAGTCCTAAAATAGATCCCTAGCATCTCTTGAAGAGACCTTAGCCTCTGGATCAGAGCCAATTTCAGTCAATCAGGGATGTGGATGTACTGATCTTTTCTTCCCAAGGGCAATCTCATCCATCCTTGGAAGATCTGTGGAGCAGTGTGTCTTCTTGTGCCTCACCATGCTTCTCAATGGTAAATGAGTATCACACACTGATAGAGGCACTGTGGGATCTCTACTGATGCCAAACACATCACGGAGCTACCAGTTCAATGACTGCTGGAGAGCTGGCCTAGGATCAGATGTCAAAGACACGTGGCTGGAGGTGAGAAGTGCCAGGATTACTGCTTCCCAGCTGGTTCTGAAAACAGGTTATGCCTGTGTCCATCTGCACTCAGATCAAAGCCTCCCTGAATTATTCAGGTGCTCTTTGAAAACTCTCATCATGCTGAAAGTGAAGGGAGCCTGACTTTACCTGCCAGAAAACAAGCACTCATAATCTCCAGGGCTAAACCAAGGTTCCTCTTCTTTATGGCAGCAGTTCTGTCTTTTTGTTATACCAGATTCTCACACATAGGCTTTGAATATGAGGTTCTTAGTCCTTACAGGCTTCAGCAGGTACTTGGCATCTAATGGGCCCATCCTTGTAGTCCTGCACTGGTGAATTGATACAGCCTTACCCCAGTGTTTTGGGCATTTGCACTCAAGGACGACTAAATGCCAAGGGTGTAAGACAGCTTGTTACATTAAAGAGCAATTTCTGTTTTTTAAACAGTGCTTTAATAGCCATGTGGCTGAGAAGGTGGAAGGATTAAAGATGAATCATCCCTGTCAGTTTTTTGCTTCTGAGTTGTTAAGGCTGTCTTCTGAACTGCACATAGCAGCCCCCATTACTAGAATGTTCATTAACCAAATCCCATTTTTCATCCTCTGCTCTTCCAAGAGAAGGTACCAGCAACAGTAGTGCTTATGATGGTCCACACTGATCTCCTAGAACAATCACAGGACATTTTTTCCTGCTTGTTGGTACTGTTTATATAGTAAGGCCTGTGTCCTTGATATGTGTAACTGTGAATGATGGTGGGTTGTAATCACTGAAACCACCCAGACCCCTCCTCATAATTCATTATCAGCTGCAGTACAGAATAACTCCCCAACAGATGGTAATTTGACATTTTCACACTAGGCGCTGTTGTATTCTAGCACAGTCAGGTAAGTTGCCACACACTGTCAGGAGAAGATACTTTGAGGCAAATGTGCTTCAGACAGGAATTGATGTCCACAGATATGGAATAATGCCCACAGCAGAGCTGTAGGCAGACACCTGCTAGCTGCATGTTCTGCAGCCTGCAGAATGAGGTTCTTGAGGACAAAGTATTGGATAAAGTTGTAACAGCAGAATACAGGGTGCTCCTGTAATGGGGAAGTCTCTTGGGTAAGCAAACAGAAGCCCAAAATATTCTTTCATTCCACAGAGTGAGTTTTATCTCTATTGTCTGCCTTTCCAGACAATAAAGGTGATCAGTATCATTCTAAGAAAGTCTGACCTGATTTATCCTCCACTATGAAAATCATTTCCTATCTAATTTCTCCTGTCATGTCTGCTCTGTGATGAGGTAGTTTATTTCTGGTACAGAATAAGAACATTATAAAACATTTATTTATGTTTTATTTTGGTTATTTGTATTATCACTACAATATTTGAGTGACTTCAGTTTCTAAGCATTCATTATTCCTATTACAAAGAAGTTATAATCTAGTGAAAATCATGTTAATTGAATGTTCCTTTCTGAATATTAACTGTAACCTGAGAGAATTAGCTTGTAGTATGATTCCAATTCTAAGTATCTGAATTAGTTTTTAAAGGCCAACTGTATACCTGTTTAACTTTTAAATTCCTTGGTCTTCCCATCTCTTTTCAGATCAAGCACTATGAATGAAATGAACAGGACTAGGAGGGATCTCTCGGGTTATTTGCCATGGGAAAATAACTGGGTTTTTCCTGACTATGGTTACTAAAAGTGAGGGGAGCAGTTACTCTTCCTGTGTGTGTGCTAATACATTGCATGCAGTTACCAAAGAGCAATTGGTAAAGTTTACTGCAGGTCAGCCAAAACCATCTCTGCCCACGTACATTATTGTATTAATATTAACTGAAATAAAAGATTCTCTTCCTTTTCTTATGTTAAACTAAGGCACAGAAAACATTTTCATCTAAATTTCTCTGAAATATTGATTTCTAAATACAACTCTAAAAAATGCATTTCAAGCCTGGCTGTGAAACACTGCTGTACTTGGACTTGAAAGGGGTTTGTAAAATTCCCATGTGATTTAAATTTGTCCTTTGTGAACAGAGTTTCCTGATCAGGCTATAATTTCTGTAACAGTTTTATTGTTTTAAGTACTGAGAAAGTGGGGCCATAAATAGAAATACAGGTAAATACAGCTTGGTGTTCACTTCCCTGATTTGTTGTTCAAGATATGTTCTTTAGAGATACTGTTGGGTCTTGAGGACATACAGTTATCTCCCATGGCTTGTATAAAATGTCCCTTTTAAGAGAACTGGCTAATTTATTCCAGTTTGAAGCTAGTCTGTGGTGCTATGAAGTGGCTGTGATCTTGAAAGATTGCCCTTGGGATAGGGTTGGGGGCAGGGGAGCAATCTAGTGTATGCCTCTAGGGTTTCCTCCAAGGCTTGGAATGATCTGATCAGTAGTTCCAAATCAGGGTACATTTTGTGGTTTGTGGCATTTTACTAAATGTAGTGTGAATTTGGTGTGCTGTGGGTCTATCAGAACTGCTAGGGCTGTTCTCCTCTCTGTGTACTGTGATAGGGAAGGTAAGGATTTCTTGCCTCTTCACAGTTGACCTTGTGGCATTAGGGCAGGTAAAGGCCAAAGCAGAGCTGCAGTGATATCCAACTTAGACTTTTATGTAGTTCCTGTGCTCCTATTGTTCTGACAAGGACAGTTACTTGTTTAGAGAGACATCTGCTGAAGAAACGCACTTAAGTCCCATATCTGAACACTCCCAAAGGCTGGAAATATCTACATGTGGAATCCAGCATGTCAAAGTGTAGCTCTGTGTGTCCAGATGTCAGAGGAAATAATATGTGGACTGAAAGTGTTTTGGCACTCTAGTTCTCCACTGGACACCAGTAATGTGTTGAGGAAGAGAAGTTTCTTTTCCAGTATGCCACTTGGATGAGGAGTGTGGCTAGTGGGAGTTGTAAATTCTGTCGTGCCTGTGCAGTATCACTACTCCCAGTATTTCTTTGCTTTCTTTAGCTTTTATATGGAGCATAAAGTTTTGATTCTAAGTCAATTGGAAAATATGTTATAATATGTTATATTGGATTAAACTAAATTGCATCCCATTATTTTCCAATCAGACAAGAGAATGTGGAAAGCAGCCCATGCATAATTTGTAAATCTCTGATATACAGTAGAGATAGACTTCTTTCACTTGTTTGAAAGTGGTATCTTAGGGTCTGCTTTGATGTTTCCTGTGACAGAAATGAGTGTTTTCAAATCTTACAGCCATAGCAGGGTGGAGAGAGAAGTGGAGTAGTGGAGCACTAGGCTAGATTGCTTAGACAGATAGTGCATGCTTCATTGTTGTTCTTAAAAACAGGCTAGACAAAAAAGGGTTAGAAGTACTTTCATGGTGATTGACCCTGACTTGGCAGAGGCATGGTCTTGACAGTCTGAACTCAAAGGTCAACTCCAGTCTTATTTTCTGTGATTCTGTAAGCTAATAGAATTGCTGTTATTATAATTATTTCTGTTACTACCATTTGAGGAGCCCTTCCTATAGATCTACATTGCCTGGTGCTGTACTCCATGCTAGAGAAAGATGGTCTTGCCCTCAGAAAGCTTAGAGGTATGAGTTCAAGAAGCAATGGCTAGTGTGGACTTCTGAAGAAATACAGTAAGGAGATGAGATGCTATTGATCAGAACGATAGGCAGTACTCATCATACATTATCAGCCTAACTGCTGTCACATTTTTCCAGGCATCACGGCTAAGGAGAATTTGAAGTAGGATAATGAGGAAGCTTTGCAAGTGAAATATCCAGGCTCCCACCACTTCTGCTCCAGAGCTGGGCAGCAGCAGGATAATCATTTGGCTCCCACTTCTGACTGTTCTTGTGTCCCTGCTCACCACTGCCAGCTCTCACTGAGGGCACAGGTGGGCCTCCCACAAACTTGCTTCCAGTCTGTACTCTGGCTGGGTGGCAGGAGACAGAGCTAGATTAAGGCCTGGCCCTCTATCCCACATGCTGTGGGATCCCTTCCAGTGACAAGAAGTAAAGTTGATGAGTCTGTATCAAGACAGTGAAGTGACCCCCGTGCTGCTCCACATAATTAATAAATAAAGCACCGGGGGAGTTTTTGCCATGCTGGCTGCTATGACAGGGCTGTCTACGGTGCACTTAAGCATTAAATGACCAATTTCTGTCAGACTAACTTCCCAAGTCTCTCTCTCTCTCTCTCTCTCTCTCACTCACAAAGCTAGCTTCCTCGCTCCCTGCACTTGGAGTTTTTCAGCAACTGATGGCTCCTGGTTCATTTCTGTGGAATTAATTGGTCCCTGAATGAATTCTGTTGACAGGGCAATTTATCATGTGTTTGGGTTGACAGTGTTGGATACCAGTAAAGGGGGGGAATGGTGTGTGAGAGGGATGAGGAGAGATGGACAGGGTGGGGGTGGGTGGAGGGATGAAGAAGAGGAGGAGTAGAAGAAAGAGGAGGAGTAGATTGTTTAAAAAAATGAAATGAAAGACAGGAAAAATTTTGTTCCTTTTTGGCTGTTTCCAGTCCAGCTCACTGTGATGCATAATGCAGAAGAAGGATGGGGAGAGGAAGTGGGGAGGGAGTGCCACTTGTCTCACGATGGGAATCAGGGTACTGCTTTTCCACAGTTTGCACCGTGGATTTGGGGAAAAAAATAAAAAGGAAAAGACTTCCCCCCCCAAGAGTAAAAGCGAGAATATGGTGTCTTTGGGACTCAGTAAGGAGCTTCTATATGTAATGCATACATACCTATTTCTTCCTCATACCAAAGTGAGTGGGAATCTCAGACAAATCTGGTTAACCCTTAAAATGTCTGTGTGTGCCAAATTCCTATTTCAGTAGGTAATAAGTGGTGTCCAGCACCTCTCAATCCATTGGTATCTGCTACTGTGTCTACTAGTCAGACACATATAAGAAGAAATTACATCTTACAAAGCAACATCAGTGATTTGGGTTCCCAGTTTCCCCTTAGTATGAGTCAGAAAGTAGTGTCTGGTCATTTAAATGCCTTTGACAGTCTCAGATTATGTCACATCATTCAAGATAGGGACAACAAGGGACTTTCCAGTATAATAAAAATTACATTATCATTAAAATGTCCTGACTTTGGCTTATGGATTCAGTTCCAAGTCAGCAAAATCCAGATGATAACTTTAAATCCTCTGGCTTCACAGCCTCTGAATGCAGAAATATGTGCACATGAATTTGGTATAGCATCAATAATGTAAAAACCAATCAGAAAAAAATGCAGTTTGGATGAGACAGAAGTATTTGAATAAAGATCAAATAGATTTTTTCAAATGTTGTTTTTTCAAGGAATCTTTGAGTGCATTAAAGAGGTATCCTAAAGACTTAATTGAAGATAGGTAAGTCTGTGAAATATTGGCTGCAGGCGTATGCAGAAGAGAAGGCTTCACGAGTGCTGCCTTCACCTCTCTCCTCCCACAACCTTTCCTGCACTGATAGTGGGATGTTCCAAAATAATCAATGTTGAGATCAGTAATTTTCCTGTTGATATCACTGGTAGCAGCATTTCTGAAATTGCTATCCAGAATCTTTAGCTGCAGATTAGTGGAACTTGCCTGTGATTCTTGGAGCATTGATGGCATAGTTTACCAGCATTTATTCATCATCTTTGTCTTGGGACCAAAGGTTTTGTCAGTTGGGTAAATGAGCACCCATATCATAAACAGCCTGGAGGCAGAACTGCATTTCAGTGGCAGGCTCCAAACTGGGGGTGATGACATATGAGTGGTGGTAGATGGTCTTTCTCTTATTCTGTCCAGCTATCATGCAAATGCAAATGTAATTCCCATCTGATAAAAATAATGCAACCTGGAATCAGGAAGAGTGGCCAGTTGTTTATGGTTGTCTTTATGTTGGTTTTACCCTGGACTGGGTCAAATCTGTAGCCTGCATTCTACCTGAGAACATCTGAGCATCAGATCTTCTATAGTGCTAAAATGAAGCAGTTATGGTGAATAGATGTAGGAAGCAGGTAGCTGACACAGTCAAACTGCAGGGGGTTTAAACTTTTTGTAGGTCTCCCATTTCCTGCTAATTAGAATACAAGTTAAAGTTAAGAGTAGACACCAATGAAAATACTGACACATAATGGCATACTGGGTAGAGAGATTTCTTTTCAAAACACGTTTTTCTTTCTCTTGGTGTGATGACTCCAAGGAAACGGTGCAGACAGCTCCTTCTCAAGGTGTTTGTAACAAGTTTCCATTGTAGATACTCAGATAAAACAAGCTGAGGTGCATCTGTAGTGCATGCGATCCCATGTAGAAATGCTCCTGCTAGAGCTGAATGGATCCAAAATACCAATTAGGATTGAGATAGTGGATTTAAGGAGAAAATGATGCAGCATTTTTTTATATGTGATTGTAAAGTGTGAGTTGTTTGGGTTGAGACACAGTCTTTGCCGCAGATTGAGACAACAACCAACAATGTGTACAGGGACTAACATACACAGGTTGATGATGGTGGTGATAACAACCGAGCAGTCATTTTCCTACATAGAAATTATGCAAACAGACAGAGCTTAATTGGGAGACTTGAGAGATGCATATGTTGCTTGGAAAAGACCAGTCCAAACTGGGGATACCTGTGAAAGGAGAACCCGTTTGGTTGCTATCCCCCAGAACAGAAACACTGTTGATTGCTGCTGAGAAAATGCTAATGACAAAGTTGAGTGCCTTTTTATAAAGGAGGCCTCCACACAGAGATATGAAGCGTAAGTACAGGTTATTTTTTCAAGGAATGCTTTTACCTCATTAAAAGCAAGATTAATAATATTACAGTTTATAAATGTAATGAAGCCAAACTGAAGAACATACAATTTGGCAGCAAAGGCTCTGTGGTAAACCATATACAAAGACCTGACAAGCTTCAGCAGCTGTAAGTTGATAGTAAATTCAACCATAAATATTGCACATATTCTAACAGTGCAGGTAATCACCTGTCACAATACTTCAGCTGTGGGTTCACTGTATTTTCCTTGAGTCTTTACACTTGGTAGCAATTGCTCCTCAGAAATGAATTCCCCTGGCTCAAGCCCAGCTCTTGGACCCCGTGCTGGATTAATTCTACGCAGCCCTATGAGTATCTCATAGCAGAAGCCAGACAAGATGATCACTGCACTAGGAAGCTCCTCTGGGGTAGCTGTGTCAATGAACTTGAAAACAGCTATCTTAAAAGTCAGTGCCTGATTCCAGTTTCACTTACACACTGTTTACATGAGTGTAACTTCAGACTTCTGATTGACAGTGATAGATACAGAAGGCAAAACAAGTTTCTGAGAAAAATCAGAATCATAGAATTGTTTAGATTGGAAAAGATGTTTAAGTTAATTGAGTCCACCCATTAACTGTACCAAGTCCACTGCTAGATCATGTCCCTAAACTCCATGTCTACACAACTTTTAAACATACCCAGGTGTGGAGTTTCACATCCCTGGGCAGACTCTTCCGAGGCCTGATCACCCTTTCAATAAAGAAGTTTTTCCTAATGTCTAACCTAAACTTCCCCTGGCACACCTTCAGGCCATTTTCTCTTGTTCTGTCACTTACACTTGTGAGAAGAGACCAACGTCTACCTCAGCTGAGGTGTCCACTCAGCTTCCTTTCTTTCAGACTAAACAGCTCCAGCTCCCTTAGCCACTTCTAATAAGGTTTGTTCTCCAGGCCCTTCACCAACATTATGGTTATGATCCAACTATCCTGAGGCAGTCAGTGAACTTGATGTAGGACACATTAATGGAGTACATGGATGTAACCCTAAAAATTGAAAAGAGAGAGTAAAACTTGAAACAATACATATATTTTGTATTGACGAGTGGAGATGAAACAACTCTGCTGGCTGAAAAGGCAGTGGTTCAAAACTGAAGTCTGAATGAAACAGTGGAGACAAAGTAGACCAAAATAAGCTCCAAACAGGTTGCATTTAGAACTAACCATGATACAGTATGTAGCTAGTTAAGATGACAAGAGAGACAACTTAAAAATTATTCAATATGCAGCTCCTACAGTGGTGGCTGTGATTAGAAATGTGGTCCGGAGTTGCAGGCTAAGTTTCTTCACTTTTAATGTGAAGTCTATGGATTTAGCAATACAGGATTTGTAAGACTGGGTCAGGCTCATGTTTTGTCTACCGTCTCGACAGGTCCTTAAGAGGAAGGCAGAAGAACTGTGTAATGGGCAGACATAGGAAACGTCTGAAGTTTAGGAGCTCAAGTAATCTGCAAATTGGGTTGATCCCAGAAATAATCATATCTTTCCAGAATAATTGTTGAACACTCATAACTTTGGATTTTTTTAGTCTGTAAAGTTGACCATTCTTCTCTGGAGTCTTGATAACTTCCTGTGATTACAAATTCAGTTGGTTGAAATACAAACTATCAGGGAAAAAATTTAATTGTCTTTTAACTTTCAGCCTTGTAATCTAATAAACTGTCATCTTTTTCTGTGTTCTTGTGACCTGCAGGGTCTGGTTCTGCTAAAGAAACCTCGTGCATGCCTTCTTCAGAGTGTTCAGGAACCATTTTGATGAATTCCAATTAAGGCTGTTCCTGACACCAGAGGATACAGAGGTCAAAGAATGCCCTGAACATCACAGCAGCAGACCACGTGGAGCACGTATAAAGGTAAGAAAATGGCATAATTGTAAAGCCAAACAGAAGACTCCTGAAGACATGAAAGGGATTTAATTTGGAAGAATTTTTGTGTGAATGGTTCCGCTAAGATTTCTGCTTGAAGCCCAGAAGAACAATAAAGATTCTTGTATAATTTTTAGAGGAAAAAAATGGATAATAATGTAGTGATTATTTTGTGATAGAGGTTTACAGATGGCCTGATCAAAACTAGGAGGTTTTGTAGTGATATTGAGACTTATAAGGAAGAATTACTCTGGTCACTACAACATAAGAGATCTCTGAGTGCCTTCTGTGTGCTTGTGATTGCCGTTGAATCTGTGGGAAATCTGTTGCTCCTGAAGATCCTAGCAGAGGTGTTTTAAGACACAAGACCAAGGCTTGATCTTGGGAGAGAAGCAGGTGGACCTCTGTAAGTTGATAGAAATGGCACTAATCTGCATAACAATTTGTCTTTAACCAGCTCTGTCTATAGCTACTCAAAGGAAATTCAGAGGACTAGCATCACAGCCATGAGCAGAACTGACAGCTTCTAGCTGACATTTGTTAAGTTGATCTATGTCTTTAGCATGGCACAAGTAACGTTTCATACCAATGTTGTAGCATTAATTCAGCTAGATAGGAGCTCCCCAGTGAGTCTGAGGGACCTAATTTCAAGGCAAGTAAACCTCCATCTGGCTGTAAGACTGAGAAAAGGTAGTGCCATTAAACAGACAGGTAAAAATCTCATTGCTTGAATTGAGGACCATAATTGATTGCATAATCAAGTTGGTTGCTATCCATATTGTTTTCAAACACTGGAGTTGTGATGGAATTCACAGTGAAACTATTATGAGTAGTAGGCCACTACTTGGGCAGCCTAGAGAGCAGTATGCTGTGTTTTTGGTTGGCCACTTAGTGTAGACTCTGGTGCTCACTGTTAATAGCACACAGATATGTATTGCATGAAAAGCCCACATGCAGTCCTCTATGTCTGCAACTAAATAATCCAGGCTTAACTTTTTATTTTCTGAGTAGATGCACAGGGAAGATATGCATCAAAGCTTTTGCTTTTCCTGTATTGAAGCTCTTGTAGTTCAGAGATGACACAGATCTAGTACCTTTGCTGATGTATGACCCACTCAGAAAGAGGGGTTCCAAAAAGCCTTGCCTTCTTTCCTCCCAGTCACCTTTGAAAAGGCCACGAAAATGACAAAAATCAAGCCTATGATACAGCCACGTAAGCATCTGCCTTCCCTTGCCACATGTTTGGGTCTCTCCCTCTCTTCTGAGAGGGCATGATATTTGTGCTCAGTCTCAGTTTGTGAAAGCAAATGAACTAAAGCGAATAAAAATGTTATTGATTTTTTTGCTTTTGCTGTATCAGACAAGCAAAACACATATGACAAGGTAAAATCCATGAATAAACAAACTATAATAGGTCAAAATAGGCAATCCATACTCAAAGACAGAAAAAGAAAGACACAAAGGAAAGAACTGGAAACAGTGATAAAGACTGGGACAGGTTTCCAGAATGAAAGAACGTTCCAAGTTCCCTTTAGTTTTGTTTCTACTCTCTCTTTCCTCCTCTTGGTAGGACCTTCTCACATGGCATCTTGAACATGGCAGGATTTTTGTGTAAGTCAGTAATGGCAAAGAAGTGCCTCCAAGGCGAAGGAATGTTCGGCATCGCCAGAATGTTTCCTGGGAAGGGTACTTTGTGACCTTCTTTTGTGGGTTTGGGGTTTTTTTTGTGTGGTAGCTCTTTGAAATTTGTGGTGGGATCAGGAGCCCACGTGTTACCTGCTGTGCAAGCACAGAGCAGTAAGAGAATTCCTGATACAGACAGTAATAATCTTCATCTAGTAAGAGTGGCCACCTGATGTAGACAGAAGGGGGAGCACAATAAAATAGTTGGAGCAGAGGGTGCAAGTTGCTTGTGATTTATAACAAAACTTAAAAATAAGTCAAATGGTGAGTATGTATTGTAGCTGGTAGAGCAGGGGAAGGAAGGTTTCCCTAATTAACTTCAAAAACAGAATTTTCCAGTCAGGTTATGATTAAATACTAATGCATTGAAGCTCAGGTCTGATTAAAAACATCAAAAAATATTTACAGTTTTTCAAGGATGTTTAGTAACTGTCATTACAGAAGTTCTCAGAAAAGCTCTGTGTGCAATATTCAACTGTTGCAAAAAGTCCTTACAGACTCCTATTAAAAGTGTTGATCTGTGCATGTTTACATGCCTGGCTCACAACTGTAGAGATTGACCTTTGGAGTATTCTGGAGGTGAAGCCAGAGAACGGAATATTATATTGTTCAGACTACTGAACAGTTTCCTATCGCTGCTGGCTAGTGAATCCTCAGTCTAGAATGGGAATAAAGTCTCACTCCACTCCTGTGTGCATCTGCAAGAAGCACAGGTGGCACCACTGGAAGGTGGTGGGCTGTTGGTAATTTGATCAAGTTGCAGTGTTTGGTAAGAGCTGCTCTGGGGAACCTTGTCCAAGCATCTCTGTGTATTAATAGCTTTATGGCCATTGTTTGGACTATCAGGGTACTTCTGTGAGCTTTCTGTTAGAACTTCCTTTCTGCTGTGTAACATGCTAAAATTTCTCCTCTACTCTGTCACGGCATTTTCCTGCTGATTTGCTTGGACTTTATTTACATTAAGTTAATGTATTCCCCTGCAAGAAAAGTGCGCAGCAGGTAAAAAAACCAAATCTGTATTGAAGATTCATTAGCTTTTCTTGCACTTATGCTCTCAAAAATCTGACAAATCTTTCAAAGTACATTACTGAGATGAGTCTGAGCAGCCACCTCCTGCCTCTTCGCAGAACATAATTGCTTCCCAGCATCATTTTGATAAGGCTAATTACCAATGGCCCTCTTTTCCTTTATTCATCCCTACATACCGGGCAGCAGGATCCAATGTGCTGGCATGGCTGGTGAGATTTGTGTGTTACTCCTTTTCTGTCAATGATCAGGTGAGCAGTACTGAATGACTCACTGCCTCTCTCTGTTTTGTCTAACGCTAACGAGGTTGGTCAGGACAAGAATATCTTACTTTTTAGAGTAGGTAATACACAGAGTCATTGTCTGGGTTTCTGTAGGTGTTATGGTTCATAATCACAAGACATAGGGACTGTCGTGCTGTTTTTCGTGGCTGTAGTCTATGGCTGTGCTGCTTTGTGACCTCATTCAGTACCAGTTCAGCTGCCTGCTATAAGCAATCTTCTAGCTTTCTTTTCAAGACCACAAACAATGATGTACAGATTTCATTTTGACCTCATATGTGTAGGCCAGCAAATGTGTATATGAATGCTAACTAGCATCATCTGGTCCATGTTTTACCAGATATGTCTCTAACATGAAAATCAGTATTTTGTATGCCCAATTTGGCAAGTCCCAAACACTCAGCAAGCAAGAATTGCTTTCCCCTACCTGCAAGAATAATGACATGAGCTTAAATGTCATAAAGAGCTCTTTTGCTGTGTGTTTTCAATCTCTTTAGTCTTGCTCACTTGTAATTGAAGCAGGACAGTGGAACCACATGGACCCACAACTGGTTTAAGAAGGTTTGACTGGTTTGTCATCTTGTATCACATGTCCCATTTATGAGACTTGTGAGGCAACTGTGAGAATTTAAAAATATTCTGGTTTTGAGAGAACTATCTGGTTACTGCATTGCCGAGACAATTACAGTAACACCTCCAAAGGCACATATGATGACAGAGGTGTTCTGTGCAAATTAAGGCAGAAAGAAAAGTGCCTGAGATGAGATTTGTGATGGGAAGCTTATGAGGCAACAAGAACTCCATCATCAAGCAGCAGTGCTGAGAAAGAATAAGTTTCTTGAATGGTTCAGTGGCAACCTCATGCAAATATGCTAATGATTACACTTCAAAAAATTGGGTTAAATTCTCTTTTTGAATGCAAAAGAAATTATTAATAAAAATTCAGCACACTGTTTGGAGCACACAGCAGATTTCAGAATTTTTCAGTTAAAACTGGTCAAGTCGAGGTATCCTTTGAAGTCTGATCCCTCTAGGGTTTATTCCTACAAGTATCAGCCTCAGGTCCTCTCAAGCACCGTGCTGTGAGCTAATGCTTTTTGCTGCCATTTTTGTTTCTCTTCCATGCCTTTATAGACAATGCTTCCCTTGAAGCAGTTTGTGATCCCCTCCTTTCCTAGCAGAAAGATAGAAATACTCTCTCTGCTCCTTCTCCTCAGTGGGTGACCCGATAGGCAGGGTGCACACAGCAGCTTTGGAAAGGGTTTTGTGATATGCCCTCTATGGGATCGTGCCTCAGTCCCCAGAGCCCCAGGGATGCAGCATGTCACATTTATTGCTCTTGCTACGTTATTTTAGCCATCAGAAAACCAGCGTAGTTTAAGAAATAAAAGCTTTCGCTTCAGATGTGAAAAAAACATATCCAAAACAAAAAGTGATTCCAGTTCCTTGCCTCTCACCAGAGCCATGAGGAAAACGCCGAGCTACAGATTGTATTGAAAGTGAGGAGGGTGAACCCCCCTTCTTCCTTTCCCATCCCAGCCCCAACCCAACCCCCAGTAAGGCTTCATCTCTATGTGAATGGAGTCCCTCTGAGCATGATGCTGAGCCAGAGGAGTGACAGGTGCCTCCTGATATGCCTAAATGAGAAGAACCAATCGGAGGAGCCTGCCCAGCTTTTGTTGTCATCTGGCTTTGCTCACGAAAGATGAGTTTGATTGACAGATGCATCAAGGTTCACAGTTTATTGGTTTTTGCAAAAGAGCCAGATCTGCCAATTTAGACAGGGGAGTGACACAAAACTTTCCATCTAAATGGACTAATTTTACCACAGGGAATTCCCAGGCAGAGCGCACCAAGGCAGGCGCAGTCCTGTTTTATTTTTTAACAAGGACTGAATGACAAATATAAACGACAGTTCTAGGCTGATGGAACATCAGCATTTGACACTTCACAGGGGAGCGGTGAAATAAACAATAGGCAGAGAAATGGAATTAGAATCAGATGAGAGTCGGCTAGAGAGAGAGAGAAGGGCCTGATTCTCTACCAAATCATTTGGAAAAGAGCAAACTGAATACTAAGTAGGTATAACATGCTCACATCCTGGTTTATTTGCATATTTAACCTACTAGCGTATTACACTTGCATGATGTAAATGGGTCGCTGGACAAAGGTGGGTGGTAGCGTACACCAGTGCACAGGGAATAGCAGCGTCTAAGGGGTTTCTGTTCATGCTAGTGTGAACCTCTTGTGATAACCTTACCTTGTGTTACTAATGGACTACAAAGTTAGAGAGCAAAAAGTATTACAAGTCTACTTTATTTCTCTGCCGTTCCTGCTGGCAAGTTGCCTACACAGTTTTGGTCAGTTTTCCTGTATTATGGCACTTGCTGACTTGTGGGTACCCAGCTTTGCAGCCCTGGCTCAATTCCTGGACTATTTTTTCTCTTGGACTTTACAATTTAAAACAGGCAATCCATGACATTTAAGGAGATTGATTCTGTGCACGGTCTGTCTGGGACTTGTGAGTGTGGATTGTGTCTGCTTAAGATAAAAGGTTGTCTCAGCTGATAGCCAAGCTGATAGCTTGGTAATGCTTTAACAGGGGGAAAGGATATATAAACTTTCCTGATGGGTTAGACAACAAAGTGTTAGTTAGACATCGCTTGGTGGAAACTTGGATGCCTGGATTTTTTGTCATGATCTGAGGCTATCTAGAGGAGTAATTATTTTTTTCAATTAGCAAAAATTAAGAACAAAAAACGATCAGTAGAACAAAAACTGCCTGTGTAGAGAGATCCATAAGCTTATCTTTCCCAGTTACATTAAAAGCAGTTTCCCTGAAAATAAACTAAGCCTTCCAGTACCTGAAGGGGACCTACAGAAAAGTCGGAGAGGACTAGTGATTGGACAAGGGGGATGGCTTCAAGGCGCCCTCTCTGGGATTGCTCAAGGGCAGGTTGGATGGGGCTCTGGGCAACCTGGTCAGTGAGAGGTGTCCCTAACTACGGCGGAGAGGTTGGAGCTAGATGGTCTCTGAGATCCCTTCCAACCTAAGCTATGCTATGATTCTTGATATTAAATACAGGTGTGTGAAAATAAGGAGCTTAAGATTGATTTGCCTGTAAATGATGATTCAACTTTCATATGAGAGTCTGAAAAGCACCTAAGTGGCAGCTGCTTTCTCTGCCAAGGGCTATAACTAACCACTGCTGCCATATTAAGGAGGTGCCAAAAGGAGTACTGTAGTTAAAATTCTGTTCTGATGGAGGCTGACATGAGGAGAAAATGCTTCTATACGCAGAGGTACTGTATCTGTGCAGCAATTCAGCCTAACGTCCTTTGGATTTCCTGTGTAGTTTTGTTTTCCTTTCACAAGTGTTCAATGAGGTGTGTTTAGTAGCACAGCCACTTTTGTTATTTTTAATAATTGAAAGCTTACTCTTCAGCAAAGACTAGTGTGTTGTTCTTGGTGAAACCACTGCCATGTGTTGCATTGCATCAAGATAATTTCTCTTCTGGGGATGGAAGCCACAGATGTTTCCAGTTTCAGGTGCTCAGCATTTACGTACAGACTCTGGCAGCAGAAAGTTAGACTGCCTGTAGTGAAGGTGGATGTTGGCTCTTTCTTGAAACCAGCTGTTCCTATCAGAATAGGAAAGGGGACTACGGAGAGCAGCAGACAACAGTAAGGACAGAGAAGGTCCAAGGGAAGTGGGGGGAATATGGAGAAGTCAGTAGTACCTGAGCAGCAAATGCAGGGTGCAGGGTGATCTCCCTAGTGTGTCCAACAAGGAACACGGGAGGGTTTATACCTGATAGGGCAGGAGGCAGAGAAGGAGGAAAGGAGATACATGTTTTCCACTTGAGGGCAGTGCCAAGGGGCAACATGACAGCAGGATGACGAAGCACTGAAAGGGATTTTGAAGGAAAGAGCAGAAGAGGCAGCAGGACACAGTGGTTACAAGAAGCAGCTAGGGTTAAGAAAGGGAGCTCTCCTGCTGCATTAAGACTGTGAACAGTGGAAAAAGTCCTCTCAAAGCAACTGCTGTGGAATGAATTTGCAGGTAGAGTTTTGAACCTGGAACAATCAAACATGTTCGTCATGGGCAGCTTCTACCAAAAGGTCAGCAGAAGGCAGGAAAACACCCAAGTCTTTGACAAGCTTTGGTATCAGACCAGCTCTGTCAGCTTTGCCAGCAATTACAAGGTTGTTTCCAGGTTTTGTGACTTTAGAGCTGGTTCTGAAAGCACTAGAAAGGTCCCTGGGATGCATTGAGACATTAAGTGCATTCTGACTCTCACAGTGGAAGAGGCACAATTAATAATGTTTATATTGATGTCTTAAAAACACTAAAATAAGATATTTTTGTTGTCATTTTATAAACATATATATATAAATACACATATATACAAAATGTACCTAGTATTATGTACAAATTGAATCTTGTGATTTTTTTTTTGTTCTTGGATCATGATTTGCAAGTACAAGGGGCTGGCAATACAGGCTCTATTGAACTTTTTTGCTTCACTGCAGGCAGCTTTTAAATCATGTAAAGTCATGTATTCCCTTTTTTTCTAAAGCAGATAAGAATTTATGTACAAACTGTTTACTATTCATATTCTTATTGTTTAGTGAGCTGATCCTTCCCTTAGTATTTTTAACTATTTTCCTTTGGATATAAGCATTATTGTGTAGATCAACTAGATAATAGTTTTCAAGATCAAAGCATTGGTGTCACGTTTGCTGTTCATCCATTTTTGCCTTTCCCTGGTTCCTTACATTTTTTCAGTACTGTTTCTGTGTCCAGTAAATACATCCACTACCTCGATTCATACCTTTAGATGTCTGTTTCCATGCCTACACCTCATTAAATAACATTTATTTTTAAAGAAGGTTGTCATCATTTCTAAATGTTCAAACTTCTCTTTATTTTTCTTGTCAGAGTAATTATAAAGAGGATTTTTTTACTTGGTGTTGCATAATCTCTTACAATATCATTTTCCACTGGGAGACAAACTGTGATGCGCTCTTTAGTTTTATCGCACAACATTTTTGCCCTGACAACTCCCATTGATTATGCAGGACTATTAAAGGAACATAATACTAGCTGGAATGGTGGAAATAACTCTTTCATGCAAGTATTTCTCTTTGCAAGATATATTTGGTTCTTGAAAGTTGAAGAAGTTTTTGTGATAATTCTACTATCAGTTATGGAGACATATGCAGAGATGCCAGGGTGCAGGTCTCTGGACCGTGTTAAGTGCAACACAAATGAGATGCTCATGCTAGCTTCTAAATCTTTTGTCTAAGATTAGTTTACCAGGATGAATCTTGAAAATCCGTTTTGATTTCTTGTGGTGCATGTATCTGTTGATTTGCAGCCTGCCTTTTACCACTGACAGCAAACATACATTAGGAATTTCCTTTGATTCCGGTCAGTTTAGCAATCGGTATCTCATAGATTAATCCACTGTTTGATGCTAATTACCTAAACTTCAGTAGAGGAAGATAATTCTGATGCATAAAAGGTTTCAGAATTTTGGAACCCAGTTGTGTTACGATTTCATGTGCAAGCCTATCCCTGCATTACATCCCTGACTTGCATGTGGTGGACCCTGGAATGCTGGAGTCTCTGAACTTAAGATATTTGACAGGCAGCTTTGTTGCACTATTGTAAAAATTGATTTTCCCTCACAGATTGCTTGGATTTCAACAATTTGACTTTCACCTATGGAAAATGCCCCATTGGACAATTTTCAGCCTATTCTATTAATACCGCAAGGGGAAAAGTACAAACCAAAACAAAGGGAACTCTCTTGACAAGCAAAAGCTTCATGAAAGCATTTAATTTCATGACAACACTTCTGTGTGGCGTTTCCTTAAGATACACAGACACCAGCAGAACATGTGGCCCATGGCGTTTAAGGAGCTGTTGTGAAAATGTTTTTAAATGACTAAAACTTGTAGAAGCAAAATTGGTTTAGCCTAGCCTCACTCCTACATTTTAAGTCCACCTCCATGACCTTAAGATGCATCTGACTTCCTGCAGAATGAATGCTTGACTGAGGAAAAATTGAGTGACTATCTGAGTATTTGGTGTGTTTATAGCATACATTAATATAGTGCCTGGCTCTTTGTTAGGTGGACAATGAATTGCTTGGAGAATGGGTTATTAATGACTTTGCATTTGGTTGTACCCCCTGGTTGACCAAGACAGATAGAGATTAGAGACAGCCAGCTATAATAAAACATTAGGCTAATAGAATTCCTCCTGTGAAACTGGTGTAGCAGAGAAGTGAGGCTAAGACCTGAGAGCTGTCAGCACTCCCCTTTATTTGCACGCAGCCTCACAGTTCTCTGTTGGAGCATCAGGGGTGAGTCTGGACAGCTTAAAATCCTCCTGGAGGCATGCTGAGTAGGTGTTGCTTATCCCCGGTTGAGGCTATGAGGAAACAGACATAGAGGGGGAAGAGGAGTCTGGGTTACCCCACATCTTTCTGATGTGACTACCCAACAGCATTTTGATTTTCTCAACTACCTGGGGACACCTGATGTGTTATGGATCATTGGCACTCAATTGAGGAGATCAGTAGGAGTCCTGTTGGTAATGAACAGGAGCAGGGTGGTGGGGTTCAGAGGCTGGATTGCACTGTAGGATGTTGCAAGCGTGTGAGGTGCTTTTCATCGCACAGCATGGTTGTTGTTAGTAACCATAATGTTGTTTACATGGTGCCTGCATGGTGTTAGGTGTGACAAATGAAACATACTGAACACCTCAAGAGGAATCCACTGGAGAGAGAAGCACTGAGAGGATAGAGAGGAAGAGAAGAAGACAGAAGAAAACGAGCCAAAAGCCACAAAAATGACATACAAAAAAAAAATTGGTTTTATTTGTCATGTGCACAAAAAGGGAAAAGAAAAGAGTCAAACAGAACTGAAGCGATGAGGAAAAGCCAAGAATGGCTGCAGCAGCCTAGAGTGTATATGACCCTGCACCTGGCACTGGCCCCTCCCCGCCACGGTCTCTTGTCTAGCTGAGCAAAGCTGCTTATGGTTGGATTTGTCATCAATTCTGTAGTTGTCATTGTTTGGTTCCTCCTGCTTTGCAAGTTTGCCACTGTCCTGGGCCCAGCTGAGGAGCACCCTACAGTGTTTACGGGGTCCCTTAGAAGCCCTTATTCTGTCAGTGCCAAAAAGGGAGCAGCTATGATTCTTTTTCCTTTTCCCAGAGGAGTGCTTTTCCTTAGAGACAAAAAGGTGTTCCCCTAACAGTTTAGCAACCTAACAATTCTTTCAGGAAAATGTTTATGTGCATATATAATTGTGTACTTGAGAAAGAGGTGCAGGGGGTGTGTGTGTTTCTCTTGTTTGTTTAACATCTGATTGGCTCCTAAGGCTTACTCCACAGTTAAATCATTGCTGCTGCTGGGTCAGAAAGCATGCAGACTTCTGTTTCCACGGGGCTCACTGCAAACCCTCCTCAACAGACTTATATGTCATAAGGGTGTCAGCTTTAATTCAGCCATGCAACCTTCTCCCCACCTTACCCCATATCCCATTGGTCCAAAAGGACGTGGGAACTTCAGAAAACAGGACTCAAAAAATGCTGCTTGGTTTTAAATACCATGGTCCCTGTTGCTTCCAGCAAAGCATGGCATTTGAGAACTCATGAGATTCTTTCCCAGCAAAAAAAAGGTGAGAGAAGGAGATCCAGTGACACAACATTTCTGCTGGTCCATTAAAAGCAAATGTAGCAGCAGAACTAAGAATGACAGAAGACAGAAGTGAAGGGAGAACTAAAGAAGAAGAAGAAAGAAACAATGGTTTTTGGGAAAAGGAAAAGATATAAATATAATGAAAACATTAATTATTATTCAGAATAATACTTAACACTTTGATAGAATTTTCTTTCCAGGATCTCAAAGCACTGAGGCAGTGCTAATTAATTCAGCTGCACAATCCCCCTGTGAACTATGAACTATTGTTATTCCCATTTTACTGAAGATTGGAATTTAGGTACAAGGGGAAATTGGACTTGACAAAGGTTCTCTAGAGCCACCAGGAGACCTGGGGAGTTTGAGGTCCCAGATGCCTGCTTTCCATATCAGAAATGCTGATCCCTCTCTGGATAGAAAAGTGTGTTGGCAATGCAGAATAATAAAGAGGGATAGAAATGGAGTAGAAAGAGGGTGTGAGGCAAAAATGAGAGAAAGGGAAGACATAGCAGAATAGAGAAGAGAGATGTGAGTCACAGACTTCACTGGATTTTGCACATTGATTTCTTCCTCCAATTCTTTTTCATTTTATCCTGCAAAACTTTAAAGAAAAACCAAAGTGAAAAATCCACCTATAACAAAGGATCTGTTGCCCTGTTGGGGAAGGGGTGTCCTTTCAAGGTTTGGCAGTTCCCTCAGGTTCTGGATTTGTGCTGTGCTTTATTGAACACATCATTTTGTTTTCAGTGAGCACAATGAGACTTGCACAGTACAGACAGCGTGTTCCTTATCTACAGGATGAGACGAGGCTGTTTTAATAACTACCATGATGAAGATGGAGATGAACTTATATACAAGAGGAATTGCCTTCACATTACACACATTATCTTCCTACAAAGCAGCAATTATTTTTGCAAATAACATAGTATTAAATAATTGGTAGAATTTTTGCGTTTCCTGCATAGTCCAGTCTAATGGAATCTATATTAATATTGATGGTTTTCTTCTGCATAATATCACCACATAATTCCCCATGTCAGCTACTAGACTTTAGCTCTAATACTGCTTTACAATGCATCCACCGACTGTAAATCAAAACAACCAACACAAGAAACTCTTTGGCAAATGTAATTCAGTACATTCGCATGGGGGTCTACAGATGGTGGTGGAAGAGGATTAGACTGCCCAGTCCTTTGAATAATTCTGCTTTCCTTTTAATTTTCCTGTTCACACTACATGCCATACTTATGGACTTCCCATATGAATCCAAAGCCTGGTGTAAATCCTCTTTTATCAGTGGAGTTACACCAACAATGGATTTGGCCCTCCGAGGGTCTAATCAAGCCAGCCACGAGTTAGCCAACTAAATCCTGCTTTCTCTAGTTTAGCATAAAACACTGTTACAGAAATCAGCATTTCTGAGCTGCTAGCTTGTCTTAAGGTGGGCTCTGGACTTCAGGTTGCCAAGTGTGAGGTGGTGACAGTCGGCTTGCCTCTAGCCCCCTCCTTGCTGCCATCACCACCTGCTGAGTGAAACTGAGTAGTGCACAAGCAGAGCCAAGGCTGCACTGAGAGGCTAAAAGAGAGACTTTACTAACGTGGTCCAGCATCTATCTGTGAAGAAAAACAGAAGGGGTGGTGAAAGTAAATTGTTAGAAATTACTTGGAATTTTCTTGTCTAGAATAAGGTGAGATAATGGGCCAAGCTCTAGTCTCGGTGACAGTGTAACAATTCTGCTGTTTGTAGTGGGTTACTTGGAGGTAAGACGTGCAGAATGACACTTTTAAAAGACCAGGAGTAATCTCTTTGACTTTATTCTGTACAGGAACAGATTTTAGCTCTATATCTTCTATGTAAACATCCCTCCCAAATACCCTTATCATTTGGGCACCCCATTAAAGAAGACACAGACCTATAATCAGCTAGAGCCATGCAAGGGCTAAGTGTTAGGTGAAAGGGGCCTTTGGGATCAACACAGCTGTTTACTGATGATGGATTTCATACATACAAGTTAAACTTGGAGACAGAACACTGAGTCTACAACCTCATCTCCTTTGAGGCTTGGAACTTTGGATTTTATACACAATGTTGGCTGTACAGATTGCTCCACTGTTCACTTTTATGCCCTTTGGGATTTTGATTCTCAATCCTGTCTTCGTCCATGGATAATAGCCTATGAGTTTTACCTGAAACATCTCTAAAACAACAAGGATCTACTTTGGCAGACTTGACGCCCTGGGGACAGGCTGTAGTTGCCTTCATGTTTTCTTTTGAGTATCTTTTAGGAAGTGTCAGTGCGAGGAACAGTTTATGAGGTTGCTGACAATACAGGAGTAATAAGCATTTCTATTGACAGTTAGCTTTTTGCAGAATAGTGTTTACCAATCACTTGGGAATAAAAAACGAGCAGAGAATCCCTAGAGAATCATCAGGTGAGCATCTGGGATAAGGGGTAAATATTAGGGTTCACAATATAGGATTGAAGATGGAAAGATGGGGCTGTATGTCGGGACTGGCTGGTAGGATGTGGGCATATGGATTTGAATGGAGGCCCATAAATTAGTAGGTATATGAACAGATGGACTGGGAATCGGAGGGGACCCATATAGCAAGGCTATAGTGGTTAGGAAATTAGGTGTTGGGCACAGATAATGAGGCTGTTGTCACCAGCGGTAGGAATCTGGAGAATGGGTGGTGGGCATATTTAAAACTGCAGAAGTTGGGATGTGGGTGAACAGAAGTCATCATGGGAACAGGGGTTAAGGTAAATGGAGCAGAGGCTAAGGGCTGGAGAACCAAGCAATAATCACAGCCAATCCTGAATTTGTCCATCTCAGTCTCAGCTCTCCAGAGGGCAGTCAGATGGGCCCACATGAAGCCTCACACTTTCCACCACACAGCGCAATAAGAGCGCAGCTGGGCTTGTTTTCTTTGTTTGCCAACCAGTGACATGGAAAACGTTTGTTGACTCTGAGTGCTTGTTTTTTGTCGACTGATGTGTTTGGTAACTTTGTCAGATGTGACTTGTCCACACTGCTCCCCAGAGACAGGATTTGGGAAAGGGGGAGGAGGTGACTGGGGGGTGGAGCTGGCATCCAATCCTCTCCGATACCACCATCCCATTGTAGTGCAAAACAGAAAGGAAACAAAACCCTAGAGTGAAAGAGGAGCATCGAACATCAGAGGAACTGCCTGCCATTCTGGTAGCAGGGAGGGATGGGGTTTGGAGTTTTATTTTTTGTAGGGTTTTTTTCATTATTATTATTTTGGGAAGGGGTGTTGGTTTTGTTTGCTTGGGTTTTTTAGAAAATTGGGGATTTGTTCTTTTTTTTTTTTTTCCTTTTTACAGACCTTCATGACAAAGCATAAAAACACAGTTATATTTATATATCTATTTATATATTTCTTCATTTCATCGGTCGGTTTGTAAATGTTGCTCCATCCTCCTGTCTGAACTGATTGTGTGTCACAGAAATTGTGGGCATATGTGTGAGATTACTCCCAACTCTGGCTTGCAAAGTCACCACGCATGAGGTGCAGCCAACTATGGGGGAAGCCATGCTGGAGAGTGGGGTTGAGGTGCACAGAGAACCCCTCACGGGGTGCAGATAGTTACTTGGTCCTTTTGTTCATTGCTAGGTGGGCCAGGTCTCTGTACTGCTGTCTCTGCTCTAGCCAGACTGTTCCCTCTATCCTGGGAAGCAGGATGAGCATCACAGTTTACACTTGTTGAAGAGTTCACTGCAGAAAAGCGTATCTTTGGGGAACAGTGTTGCATGAGTGGTGTTCTCCCCTGCTTCCCCCAGCTCTTCCCACTCCCAGAAGAAAGGGGTCCTGTAAGGCAATGGTTGCCAGCTGCATTGCTTCCTAGTCCCCCTCAAGTCCTGAAAGCCAAGGGGACTTCGTGTGGCTGAACTTTCCCCAGCTGTGGTGGAGGGCTCCCGCAGAAGAAGCCACTTGGCCGCAGGCTCTTCAGGGTGTAGGGGGGGAGTGGTTGAGGCAGAGGACGGGGGAGGGTCTCAGTCTCGGCGCCTTCGCGACGGAGAGGAAGGAGCTGGACTGTGGGGAGGAATGGAGAAGGTCTCTTCGCCCTTCCCAGGGATGGAGGGAGGTGGTCAGACAGGTACAATGTGGAGGCCTAAGCTGTCGCCCTGCAGTTTCATGTGGTTTCCATGGTAACTAGTGGCGGTCATAGGCAGCGGCAGCAGTGGGAGGTGCGGAGCCCCGGGATGTGGCACTATAATAATAAGGGGAACCTGAAAGTTAACACAGGAGAAGAATGGACTGGTTGAAAGGACAAACAGTAAAAAAATAAAATTAAATAAAAAATTAAAAAAAAAGAAAACAATCAAAGAAAGAAAAGAAACAAAGGAGAACTGAAAAGGAAAGGAAGAAAGAAAAGGAACCAAAGAATAAACCTGGGGACTCTGCTTTTAATGGGATTAGGGAAAGGCTGTCTGTGGCAGCCAGCCAGGGGCTGTGTTTCGGTGGAGAGGTGCTACTATAGCCTTCAGCTCTGAAGTCTCCACAGGAAGGAGATCCCTTTGCTCTTTAGAACCGTCAGCAAGTTGCTGAGAGGGAAGCCCATAAGCATTGCAGCACAAGTGCACCACAGGCAAAGTGTCAGGGCCAGATGTTCTGAGCATACCTGACACTGTGCAACAAGTCACTTTTACAATTAGGAGGGGAGAAATGAAATAGAATTACAGTGTTTTACTGCTTGGAATTTTGGTCTCATTTGGCATGAAAGCTCTAGAAGGTTATTGAATGTGTGCTAAATAATGATTGATTAGTAAGATCACATTTACTGAGATTTAACAACACTGGTATAAAAAGTGAGTCTATTATGCAGTTGTTAGACCTCAGTAAATATGTAGGTAATAATCACAGCAGCTTTATTTTACATATAATAAATCTCTTCCTAGTCTGTTGCAAAGTAATGTTGTGTTAGAAGGTTCGGTTTTCTCCCCTCTGAAAAATCATCTGCCTATTTATGGGCATGTTGGTCACTGAAGAAGTGTATATCCCTGTGAGAAAACTTCAGGCTATTATAAAACTAGGGATGCAGCCAGTCTTCCACTCTGGACACTGTCCCAGCTGATCCAACAGGAAGAAGTTCTGTGGGATTTCCAGATCCCCAGGAACTGACCCTGGGTTTAGCTTGGGAGAGGAGTTAAAACATATCTGGATTTTTAATTAGACCTTGAATGGATGCTGATTGCAGCCTGAGAGAGTAGCAGAACCTGAATTTAACTTTTGATCTAATCTAGAATAAACTGTGGATGTAGATCATGGAGAAAAGAATTGAACTGGAATTCTGAACCATCTCATGAAAGAGGAATTGGCTTCAGAAGAGATACAAAACACACAGGAAGTATATACCCATCTAGATGTTAGACTGGAAAGGCCTCTCCACCTGCCCAAATACTTGAAAATCCTCTTCAGAAACAAAAGCAAAACAAACAACAAACAAAAAGAAAAGAAAACAAAGACAAACAGAAGGAAAGCGAGGCTGGGGGTGTGCTGTGGGAAAGAAGTACTCACTTAGTAATGCAGGGTTGCTGAACCGCCAAGCCTCATTGTAGGTTGTGTACTGAGGGTGGCTGTAGGGGTTTCCTGAAAACTCGCTCCCTAAAAAGAAAGCAAGAAAGAAGTGAAATTCAGTTAGGAAAGAAGATTTCTGTTTGCTAGTCCATCAAGCCAGTGTTCATGCTGAATCTGTGTGCCAGCAAGAAAACTAGCATATGTAACTTCTTTGCCTAGCTGGGACTATCCCTTCAGGACACTGTAGTGTTTGTTAGCAAAAGTTGCTTCCTCCTTGCAATTAAAAAAAGTCATGAGATTGACCTCTTCAGAAGCAAGAAATTAGTTTAAAATAATGAAATTTAACAATACAAATAACTAATTAAACAGGTTTGGTTTTTGTTGCCTTCTGCTTTCTGGTTCTCAGGTTGAGTAGCAAGCTTCTTCTGCAGTTAACTATCATCTTTCTTTTACATACAACGTAAGGTTTCCACTAGTGTCAAGACAGCAGGCATGGGATTTTGACAGAACAAGCT
Organism: Upupa epops; assembly: GCA_013397515.1. Lineage (NCBI taxonomy): Eukaryota > Metazoa > Chordata > Aves > Bucerotiformes > Upupidae > Upupa > Upupa epops. Next base: position 288,537 of record VZRI01012598.1, on the reverse strand, counting down.
CACATTAATCCCATCGGAACCAGCAGCGCTGTTGATGGCAATATGAATTGCTAAGTTTTGTTGGTAGGCTACTGAGAGTGACGGTGTATTTGTGAAGAGTACTGTTTGGTTTTGGAAATGTTCTGGGAGTAGGATGGGCTTAAATATAAAGCAAAATGGCAAGCATATTAATCACTCTTTCTTGCTCTATAAAACTGTTAGTTAGAAAAGTGATTCATGTATGATTGTTAACTGCCTTTATGGTTAGTGAGTTACAGACAAAACTTGCTATATTCTAGCTCCAGAAAATCAGCACTTTATGTACTATTCTGAAAAGACAAGCTGGGCAATAGCCCCCTTTTCACATTCAGTAAAATGTACTAAACCAAACTACTTGTGATCTAATAAGACTCTGGCCCAAGATTTGAGTGTTGTAGAGTGTTCTTCAATATTGTGTTTTGTTGTGCATAAAGACTGGACATTAGTTGCTTTGCCGAAGGCTGTGCGGGGCTTAAGGGAATTATACTTGGTAACTGAGGAGGTATAGTGGTGCATTAAAATACCTATGTCTACCAGAACTCAAAATGGTATGATTCTGTTAAGTAAAAATATGTCATCATCTGATCATAACCATACTTGGGTACCAACAAACTAGGGACAATTAGTGCCATCTGAAAATCTTTACGCTCTTAAAAGGCAGTGAACTTAGTGGGACTGTGTTTCAGCTCTGCCCTGAGGCAGGGGTGGAGTTTTTACAACAGAAATGTTTTGGAAGCACCTGGAGTTTCTGCTAAATACTATGGAAAGAAAGCAATGCAAGACAGCTGGATAGCTGTGATACAATTAGCAAGAAAATGCCAGTTAATTATACTGTAATCTCTGCAAATCTCCCCTCACCAGAGAGTTAAAGCCCAAAACACAGATTGTGGAAATGAAGTGTCTTGAAGTCAGGGGATTTGCACTGGTTTTGACTTGAGGAAGATTTGTCCAGTGAGGTTTTTTTAAAGATACTCGTGGTTATAACCAAAGTAGACAACATGAAAATGTGTGGGTATCAAAACCAGTCACCATCCAGAAGTATTTCAGTCATAGTGATTTTTAGTTTCAGTGTAAAACCTCATTTTGTGTGACAGACCTTGCTGGATGCTGTATCAATGATAATAGCTCAGCATATCTGCATATCTAGAAACATCCTTCGCTGAAAATCCTGATACCTAGCTAGGAAGGAGTAGAAGCCTGCCAAGGTGAAACCAAGATGCCACGGGGTAGAATACAAAGGCACAAAGCACTGCATAGTCCAGATTTATCTCTACTGAAGTGATTCGTCTGTGGGATATACTGGAATGAGTATAGGAAAGAAGAAAAAATCCCATCAGGATGAGAATTTGTGCTTTGAAATGACTCATGTACTCATCATTTCTCTGTATGGAGAGAAGTTGCTCCAATATTTCAAGAATTCTTTCTCATCGTCTTCTGAGTTGTCACCCTAAACTGTTTATAGCTTCCTAAAACATGGGTTAAGTAGAGGAGAAAGGGCCCCAGCTATGGAGGGCTGGGGAGGAGGGAGGGCAGCCACTGGAAACAGTGTTTATTGACAAGGAGTGAAAGCATGCATGCAGCAGGATAATGAGCTTTTGAGCTCAACTGTGACCAAGAGGAACTGAGCTATCGCCTTCCCCGATCACTAATGAAACAAGTGTAATTTCCTCATCAACACTGGATTCTGTTTAATGACTCCCTGCCGTTGCCATCACTGGCCCCTCTGCAGGATCTGTGCTGTGTAAGCCGCTGTTCCCTTCAGCGGATGCTCGCTTCACCAAACCAGTCTGCAGGAACTTCATGGGCTTTCTGGGAAAGAGGAATAACTGAAACAGGGCTGAAGGGCATTCTGTTCCCTGTGCAGGAAACATCTTTGTAACGTGTAGGTTTAAGTGTAGCACAATATGTGATTCATCACTTTCTAAGTGACTAACCCCTGCTTTTCCAAATCTGTGCTTGGGGAGTCCTGACTTTCACTGATGTCTACAGTCTGGGACCTGAAGTTACAGGCCAGGGCAAATGCCAGATACATATCTCACCATCTGCATAAACCTCATAGACATTCGCACATGTGATTGACCATGACGCATGATGGTGCTGCTGCTGGAGACAATCTCTACTCTAGATTACACAAGTAGAAGTCTAGTGAAAGGTTGGCACAGATAGAATAGAGCAGCCTTGGTTAGCATTGGTCAAACAACCTTCTCAGAAACAGTCTTCCCCTGGAAAATGCTGTCTCATCAAAATGGAAATGTTTTGCATGAGCTTGTCAGTTTTGATGGAGCTTTGGCAAGAAAAGTTCTGAAATTATTGCAAATTGAAACCAAGTATTATGTTTCAACTTTCTTGTTTTGTTTCATTGTGCCTTTCTCATCTCATTTAATTTCCTTTCAATTCCTTTATTATTTTAATATGTCTTGACATCTAGAACATGTTGACGTTATTGAAATGTTTCATCCTGATGTTTGCAAATTGAACTATTTCAAGATTCTGACTCCTCATACCAACGCGAGATGAAAACAAATGTCAAAAAGTCAAGAGTTCTGCATGAGTAAGAAATTCTGCTTTCTGACTAGTTCCGTCTTTGCTTAGAGAAGACTGAGACTCTTCCTCATATTCACTCACATCTGGACAATACGGGTTGTATGCGTGGCTCTATGTTTCTTAAAGACACTCCCTGAGTGGTTATCTCGGTGACTACTTGTTTCCAGTGTAATTAAAGCACTGACACCTGATTTTTCTTGGCCTGGAGTCATGTAACAAACCATTGGCAGCATCATATTTGTTTTCTCTGTTCAACATGGACTCCTAACAGAGGTTGCAAGCAAGCACAGAGGATCGATCTCTTGAGTCCTATATTCTGTGAAATCTTTGCTCTGGGAACTTTACTAACTATTTCTTGGTATCTGTATTTAAATATTGGCACGTTTAGTCTTCTAATACACAAACCATGAGGCATGAAGTAGAGCCTAGAAGGTGGCAGGTTCAGAACAAAGTAGCTCTTTCCTAGACATTTAATTTTGGCCCCTCACAGTGAGTAGTGGCTGCAGAGATCTGCAGTGTGACCTGTTAAAACCGAGTCTTATGTTCCTTCTCAGGAAGCTTCTTTATCTTCAGCTTGTTGGCTTCAGTCACATTAGAAGACAGAAACACATGAGCTGACAGGCTGAGTCTGACCAGTGGAGTATGACAGAAACAGCCAGAACCTGGTATTTTGTGGCAAGATGCAGTAACTACTGCAGGATGTCCCCGTAGGTCACCAGAGAAACTTCTAATTGAATGTTGACATCAGATTTAATGTAATGATACCCATTTGGCTTGAATAATCTTTTTTCTTTTAAATATAGCTCAACTTTTTTTCATTATAATCTTGTTCCTTATCTTTTGGGGGGTATTTGGGTGTTTTTAGGGAACTCTTTTGTCTTATGGATAAATAGCTTCCAGGAGAAGGAGTTGAAGTATTCTATGCTTGAATAAGGGACCCCTTATTCCAATTTGGATGTATCATCCTCACAATCAGGTTGTAAAACCTACCTAGCAGTCACTGAATAGTTGAGAAGTTGAGAAGATCCAGTTTTTAACAAGTGCCTATTCAAAGACACAGCTATTCTGGTGGTGTTAATAATTCGTATATGCTATGACCTTCGATAAACTTCTACCTGTAACTGTCAACTCATGTGACAACTGAAGTCTACCCTTTGGGTTACTAGGGAGGGGGTGGGGTGGTTAATTGATTTACATTGTCTTAGTATTTCTCTGATTCTGGAACCAGATCATCTCCTGAAAAATTTAATGTGGAAGGCGATGCCCTAAAATTTGCCAACTCTACACCACTGCAGAAAGTTCAGCAAGCTGGTCAACTATACCAAGGGACTAAAGTGAGGAGTAGACGAATCCACTATCTTTTTTTTGATCTGAAGGTCAATCATATCATCTTCACAGCATAGTCCAAGATTTGTTTTCTCTTAGTATTGTAAATGGTAGGCAGCTTGTTAGTTCTGGAAAGCAACCAGCACTTCATGGTATGTAAGCAGTGATTTGCCAGTTAAAGATGTTAAGATTTGCGAACGTTTCTGATCAGCAATCCATTCACTGTCCACACTGCAATGTATGTTCATTCAGCTAGCTGTTCTGAAATCTGGATGTGAATTTAAGTTAGGCTTTTCACTCATAAGCCCTGGCACATCATATCGTAGTGATTTAAGAACTTTTTGTCCTCAGCTTTCTGCTGCTTCAGTTCTGGAGTCATTCCTTCAGTAGCAGAATGGACTTTGTGTCTGCTCATCAGCTGTCATGACTCACATCCCAGGGCAGTAAAATACAGAGAAATCAGTGGCAGACAAAGTTCAAAGTTCCGAGCTACTGTGGCTGAGAAATTAAAATCCCACTTCTTCATTTATCTACAGGGAATAACTGTCATCAGAGGATTGGGGAATACAGCCTGGGATAATAAACTCTTCAGTTGCCATAAACAGGGGAAGAATCTGAAGGTATTTCTCCAAAAGTAGTGAAGAAACAGCTTGCCTTTGGATAAAGGGTTAGGTACATAATTTTTCGGATGGGAAGCACTATCATACAAACAGAAGGTCTGGTTGTAGTAGAATCATAGTTAGTTGTTGAAAATTAATAGTTTCTCCTGAAATGCTGTTAATCGTTGCTGTGTTATTCGCTAGTTTAGGCTGTGGACAGTAGGTCTTCAAAACCTGCAGGTATTCAGTTAACAGTGATGATATTCAGTTTGATGTCCTGGGTTTTTATAGAAGGTAAGTTGCTTAGGGTAGCAACTTAGTTACTGGATAGCTAAATACTCTAAGCCACAAACAGTACATAATAATCTACACGGGTCATTGGAAAATAATTGCATTAGTTAATGAATACTGAGGATAATTAATTACCAATTAATTGCCACAGGTTAGAGATAGGTAGTTTCCCATAGTAGCAATGAATCAGTTACTGGGGTGAATAAGACATGACAAAAAGTGTTGTTAGATATGTTGGTTATAGGTACCTGATGATTTGTTTATGAAAAGAGTAACCCTTAATATAAGTAAAGCAACAGCAAAGGCAACAGTGAAAGCCCTTGCAGGGCCAGTATACCATTCAAACATGTGTGCACCATTACTGAACCCAGGGAGCTGACTTACCAGGAACCATTCCTGCAAGAGTTGAGGTTGGGTAGCTGCCTTGTCCAGTTGGGGGAACATGGGGTGGGTATCCAGGCAAGGTGGTGCTTGCCATATCACGACCTGGGAAGGGAAAGAAACAGGACAGGTGATCAACAGGGATAAGATCTTTCAATATTGGTTTGATATCACCTTTTGTCCCACTGTTGCATGACTAGCAGCTTTATAGTCAAGTGCTGTGTGGTCTTCTCTTACATAACTACTATCCATACACTGGAAACTTTGGGGGAAGCTTGTGTCACTTTTGATCTCATACTGCAAGGGTATATGCTAAAATTTAGCTTTGTGAGGCTCAAAAGGATTTGTTTTGCTTCATTGTAGATTTTGGATCTATTTTAACTAAATCAAAATGGCCCTGAGCTGCATAGAGAATGTGGCATATTCACTGCCAAAGTAGTGGAGGTCCTGTCTAAATGCAGTGGATTCAGTTCCAAAACTGCAGTGATGTTGCTTTAGGACATGATCAACGTGCAAAGCAAGGGAAAGTGATCCAAGAGTTTTCTGTGCCTTTCTGTCTTCCCACCTCTGCTGTTCACCTGCTGATAGTTTTAGGCAAGTCACTTCACCTCTCTGTGCTTCTTTTTGTGCTGCAAACTCTTTGGTGCAAGGACACACTTTTAATACATTTGCACAGTGCTTAGCATGACATCAGTACTGATGGGACTCCTTCCAGGTATGGCTGTAATACATATAATAATAGGATCATGCAAATTGGTTTAAGTCCCACTTCATTTTGTCACAGGTACATGTTTTTGTTGGTAATACTTGAAGTTATGATATCTTTTCTCCACCAGAGAAGTAGAGAGGGGTGTGGACTGCATGTAGTTTATTTTTCATCTCTTAGGAAGTGCAGCTGGGGGCTTCTTGGTTGATGCCAGAGGCATTTCCTCATTTGGACTGGTTAGCCTGAAAGTGGGCCAGCCAGAAGGGCATTTGCTGTTAGTGCTTATTGCATTTAAATGAACTAAAATCATCTCAGAAGCTGCTGGGAGTTTCAAGCCAAAACGAGGGGAAAAAAAAAAAGCCTAAATAAATTAAGATAATCTTTTTCCCACAGCTGCTGGGAGATTTACAGCTCAACCTCCAGTGCTGCCTACTGAGATCTTGGCCTGTTCCAGGCATCCAAAGCTTTTCACATTCCCTAGGTGAACTGTAGCTCACCAACACATTTGTGCCTTTTGTTGTTGTTCCTTTCTGAAATTTGTCTGTCCTGTCTGTTCTAGCTGGAGGTTTGGGGTCTGATTCACCTTTAAAAGTGACAGGTTAAGTCTGGCCCATTAACACCCCTGGAGTCACTGAAGATGTGCTAGAATATGCCAAGGGAAGAAGAGTAAGAGTTGTATTAACTCTCCTAGTGGCAGAACGATGACTGATAAAGCAGGCCCTGGAACAAGCATGAAACTTGGCTGGGGAATCAAAAATCAATAAGTTACATAGCAAAGCAAAAACTAATCAACATAGAGCATTAATTTGTAGGGAGAAAGCTTCTCTGGGATGAGGTAGGCTAAACCATTGTCATTGCTTTCAGAGGTTTTGACTGAAGATTACTGAGGCGGTTTGCTCAAGAAAAACAGAAATGCAAGTTCATTCTTTCTTCCCAGAGTGGTTACTGATCAGTGGCTGATATTCCAAGCTCACCTCCTTCTGGCACAGAACTACCAGACAATGGTTGAGCCATTTTCCAAACACTCCCTAATATTAATAAAAATAAATATATCAGTCTACAGGGCTATTCTACAATATTTCTTTTAACTGTATTATCACTACCCTTCCTTCAGTGATTTGTAGCTGTGCAATAATCTGTAGGATTAAAAACTACTAGATGTGGTTATTCTTACTGTATCCTTCACATTCTTTTAAGGCAAGAAAGTTTTATGCTTAAAATTCATGTTCTTTGGGTTTTGTTTATTGACTGGCCTGAGAAATAACAACAGGTGATGAAGGAGAAAACAGTGTCACTGAGAAGTTAAAGAGAACATTATGTAGCAGCAGGCAAAATTAATTCATTTTGACACTTCCATTCAGGTGGGAACACATACACACTCACACTGCTACTCCATTTCTGCATGTATGCCCTGGTGTTTGTATTCAGATGTGAGTGCACAGAGGCTGGCGTTCAAAACTCAGTGTGCAAAGTTCATTGTCAAGAGATCGTCTGTCACAAGCCCAATCTTGAAAAATACTAACAAACAACTACAGAATCAGACTCCTGAATGCTGACACATACAGGGAAGACCCTTCCACTACCTTCTTTCATTGCCAACAGGCAGACAGGATTACTAAATTCTTGTACTCCAGGGCTATAGCAAAGCTAGCACCCATCCTGCTCTTAACACATTTCAACTCTAGACATTATTCCTTCTCCAAGAGCCTCCTGAGTGAGGAGCAGCATGTCCATCACCATGACATTGAGCTTTTAATTGTTTGTCTCATGTCTAATTCTCCACAAAGGTTCGAAGGCAGTTGCCTCTCCTGAACCTTCTAGGCTAGAGGTTGGTCATATATGACTGCATCCAGAGATCTGTATTGTTGGAAAGGGTCTGTCAGGAGACTGCTTGGCTTAGGAAGTGCCCAGAGCTCACAGGTTCGTATTGTCTGCAGTAATACTGGACCAAAACATTATTATGGACACAGAAGTCTTCTCTGCTTTTCTACAGGGGGGGGTTACAAATGCATATCTCACCTGACAAGATAAAGGGAGGATGTTAGGTGAAACAAGAAAACTACTGTAGGGAGGCAGAAGTAAGGTATGTTTCTTTAGCCTTGGAAACTCTGGTCTGCACTAAGGCTTTGTTCTGAAAAGCCTGAATTGCATTCTCTGACAGTGGAGTGATAACAGTCACGTTTGCCACCTCAAATGATACCCACAATGTCATCTAAGCTGCTCCTGAGCCTCTGCAGCAATGTTGCTTCAGTGATCTTGCTAGGAATTTCCCTTAGTATGTACCTAAAATTTATCCTTCCTCCCCATGCTCCTTTCCAATCTGATGCTCCTAAATGCTGCCATCTTCTGCAACCTATTTCTTCACTTCTTTCATTCCCTTGAAGGCCACCTGCCTTGGGTCTGTATTCCTGTGGCTGTAAGACATTGTAGTCTCTCACCCACTCTTCCTGGTCTTGGCATTGGGGCATAATGGTCTGTTACTTAACTACTTGGTCTACTGTGTGAAGAAGGTGCCAGCTCACACTGACATTCCCAAACCATTTGGTTCAAATATTGCTCACAACATAGCTGTGTCAATGCTCACCAGCTGCCTATGCTTTAACTCAGTACTCTGGACAACCCGAGCAACCTGTTAGCCTTAGAGCTGGCTAGGCTATTCAAGCTGCTATAACCACCCCGAGGCTTAGCACACAGCACCCTTGCTGGGCCTACAGTACCCTGGAGCATTATGGCTGTTGAGGCAAAGCAGGATTTTATTGCACAAATGTTTCTACAATTAAGACTTGGATCCATCCAACTGAGATGCCCAGCCACTACTAGGTAGTTACAACTACTTTTCTCATTTTATTCTAAAAAATTAAGTGCAGACATGAAATCTCTGTGATTTTCCATGGAGCTGAGAACACCTGCTGCATATGTAGAACTGGAACCTGTTTACTCTGGTTCCCACTAGCACTCAAAGAGCTTGCAGCATGTACTGGTTTCCCCATCAGATGAAACTAAACCCCTTGCCTGCAGCATCCCCACTGAGTTCGTGGCCAAGGCCAGTTACCTGCTATCAGAGGTTGGCTGCTGGACTGCCCAAAGTGGGCACCATGATGAAGGAAGGCACTGTAGCAAGGCGTGGACGCATCGTCTGATAGGGCCATGTGGAAGGGCTGAAGATCAGCCTGCCCAGAGCCGACCGGCGTGGTGGGGGTGAAAGGGGTGAGAGAGGCTCCATGAGGCTCTTGCTTTATACTGAGGGGAGAGGAGAGGTTTTCTGTGGTAGGGTAAGGGATGGACACAGACAGACAAAGGGAACAGGGGGAGGAAGAGGAGGGTGGGGAAGGGAGGAGAGGAAGAACAAAATGGGTAAATGAAAATGGAGTGGTTAAAATCTACAGGGAAATTAATTTAAAAACAAAAATAAAAATAAAAAGGTTAGGAGTAGATCAGAGGAGCCAGTGCTGAGACAACAGCAGTGAATGCACCCAGGGGCTAGGCTCTAACTGCAGGGATGCCTCTGCAGGGGCAGCGGGAGGTGAGGAGAATGGAGTGCGGTGGCAGATGGGAGGAATGAGGTGCAGGAAAAGGAGAGGTGAGAGAGGGAACATGCAGGAGAGGGAGGACAGGAAGAAGCATAGGGCAGGCTGGGAAGGAGAAGTATGCTCTGAAGCTTCTGTGCTCCCTTTCCTTCTGCTTCCTCTCTCTGGCCAAGGGTGCATGAAGATGCTATATTTACACAGTCCATCCCAGGGTATTATACCACTTTGAGTCTTCAAACCCAAGGGAACTTCCTCAGGAGAGCAGTGTTGTTACAAGCATCTATTAAACATCATGCTCAGTGTAATGGCCAAAGCTTCTCAAGCCAAATTCCTTAAGAGCTTTGACAAATAGCTGAAGTCCAAGATGGTTAAAAATAAAAATGTGACTGTGCAATTAATAGACAGACAGATCAATCACTTAACTGATCTTGTTCACAGTGGCACACTGGAGCTTTAACCATAAAAGCAGTCAGTACTGACCCTGGTTGTTCCCAGAGTATAGTGTTGCCAGACAGATATCTTGACGGAAAGATATAATAGGGAAGAGAAGGTGTGAGAGACTTATACAAGGCCTCGTTTTAATTGTTGTTTCTGTTTGACCTTCATTTCTGATGTGCAGATTTGCATAGGCATAATAGATACAGCTCTGCAACTGCTCCCGACTTGGTTGCCAAGAGGTCTGGAAGCTAGCAAACTCAATGTTCTAAAGCATGGGTACTCCAGAGCACCCAACACTGTTCTTAGGTCAGCAGTAACAGGGTCCTGTATTTGAGCACCTGGAAAGCCAGGTATGGATGATGTGATCAGATCTGATCCAAATCATCTTCGTGAACAATCCAGACTCAGGTAAACAAATAAATGAAAACCACCGCTCTGCTGTGATGGCAAGTGTTGCCAATGGCCTACAAAGTAAGTTAGTTCTGGTGGGTTTGATTTATACAGAGAAATATAAATGTACACATAATTAGGCCATAAATCTGACTTCATTATGTAGAAGTGATTTAATTAATTTTAGGCACCTAATTTCAAAGCTGCTGTGCTCACCTAGATAATAAAAGGATGGGCAGTTTCTATGTGTGAATGCTGTTTATCCTGAAGTGTTTCCTAAAGGTTTGCTACCTGACAAAAATGATAGTTTGCCATCTCTATTCTCTTCCAAGTACCTCTAATCTGGATGGCCAGCAGAGTGCTCTGATCACTAAGACTCTTTTGCAGCAAAGACATACGTTCCTGGTTCAGTTGTTTGGAAAGCATCAATCCTGGTCAAAAGGTGTACGTCCCCTCTTTGTTTAGTTTGTTTAAGTGAAGTCTCTGGTTTGCTGAGTGAGGATTGCAATTTATTCTCCCTTTTGCTGTAGGTTCTTGCTGTACAGTTAGAGTCACCAGAGTAGGCAGCACATCAGCAACCAGCTTCTGCTTTTTACGACTAGACACTATCCTACAGTCCTATCAGTGAGCATTCATATGCCAGCACTGGTCTCTGTAGATGGAGAACCCTCTAAGCTACTTTTATCCTGCATCCTGTCATTAGATGGTGAGGAGTACACAGATTTACCTGCAGGATAGACAGTAGTCTGAGAGTGCCAGAGCCTTTTTCCAAGTCATGTTAATACTAGTTAATTTGGATTAACAGCTGTCTCCGCAGTCAGAGGGCCAAAAGTTCCCCTCAGTTTCAGGTGAAGTGGTAATTTTCAAGGAAGCCATTTGATAGTCATACCTAAATAAACTAGGGAAGCTTTTCAGTCTTCCTTTTCAGCTGTCTGAATTGTGCAAGAAAGAGCAGGTGTGGGGAGCTGGTGAAAAAGAAAAGGCAGAGAAGAAGGACATGGGAAGCATGGGTGGGCAGAAGCAAGAGGTGCTATGGGCAGAGGTTAATCCTGTTTGCACAGCCCTAGGCACACTGGGTTTCGTAGTCACTCCCCTGCTTTATTTCTCTTTTAAAGCATGGAATTTTCAGCTATAATCCTTCCTAAACCACAGCATTTTTCAAGCGCTCTGTGTAAGTGAAACCATAATCTCTGGTAAAACAGACTGCTTAAGCTGCTGTAGCATTAGGCCAATCTGATCCAGCCCCTGGATTTCCGCTCTGCCCAGCTACCACAGAGAGGATTTCAGCTTGAAAGACTGTCTAAAGCCTTTGCAATAGGAACAACAGTGCTAGGCCTTGCCTTGCAAAGCTAAGAAGGGTTAAGGGACCAGGAGCTATTTGTCCGGGTGTTGTGAGGCTGTTAAAGCCCCTGTCAGATTCACAGCAGAGACGAGCACAACCCTCTCTTGAACACATCAAGGCTTATGAAGAAAAATTCCTTGAATCTTCCAGAGGCAGCACCACTTACTCAGAGCAGATGGATAAAGAAGTCAACAGTAACATGGCAAAGAGACTGGGACACAATAAAGCTGAACACTCTTCTCTCTAAGGCTAGTGGAGAAGAGGCAAGGGTAAGGTCAGACGGCAAATGATTGTGCAACCAAAACTCAGACTTTTCTGTGTCTATTTATCTATCTGTCTATCTTCCCTCTGAGCTCCACAGCTGCACAGATATTACTTATATCCCATGTATCTTTACTGGTGGGTGGCATTTACCAATTTTTACTCCTTTGTTGTCCAACTGCCCTGACTAAAAGCACCTGAATTCTGTCTCCGATTAACTCCTGACACTGCTGTATTGGAATAATTGCCCCAGAAGTGAATAATAGCTTCTAAGAGCGCCAGTGTGGATGAGATCAATTGATTGATCCATCTATCCACCTGTGAACAGCACAGTCCCATTTTTTATTTTAACCACCTCAAACTTCAGCAGCACTTTTTTTAGTTTTCTTCATTTTCTGATTGCTCTGATTTGTGATGGAGAACTTGCCCCATCCTAACCGGAGTGCTGCTAGTGCCATCAAGCTGTGGAGCAATGCCATAATGACTTGTCTGTGTGTTGGGATTGTCCTCCATTAAGGCTGCATCAGGGACCCCCAGGGTATGTGTCAGTGTCTTATTCCTGAAGTTGGAATCTGACATGTAATCAAATGGGCTGTGGAATGAGTTTGCAGTCTCTTTCCAAAGCAGCAGAAATCTATTCCTGTTCCAGGCTCCTTTCTTGTTCTACATGGCAAATAATATTCTTGTTTATAAGTGACAAAAAATACCACCCAGAGTCATGGTGGGGGAAATCTGATGGGGACAGCAAGGTGGGGATACAGCTGGAAACATAGCAGAGAACTATGTATTTTGTGCAACTCCTAGCCCTCTCTTTCTGACTGTGCTTGCTGACTTATGGCTGTTTTTCTTCCTTTCTAACTATGTCCTCTGTTATTCTGGCGAAGAACTAGAACTGGTGATCTCTGGCTTAAATTCCCTCCCACAAATGAAGGGATTTTGGCCAGACAGGGTGACAGGAAGATGCACTGCTTTGGGTTCTTACAGAAACTCATCTCAGCTTTTATTGCGCTCTCTGCTGCTGAAGGGAAGAGAAGCACCAGGGTTTGCTGGACTAGATAAGCTGCTTGTTTTTCACTGCTGGCTTCCTAGAAGATAAGCTACCTGCATGCAGTGCTCTTTTACTTTTTGGTAAACAAAGCATACCAAGATGGAACATATCTGTATAAGGGAGGGCTTGTAAACATCCACTTAACAACTCTGGTCACCATCTTGACACAGTCTTCTTTTGCTTAATTTTTTCCTGGGATTTACATCAAGTATTTGTATGATCCCAGTGACTCACTCTTTAACATGTTCTAAAGAACATGTGTCCTTACAGCAATCCTTAAGGATCATTGTTCATCCAGGAGGAACTGAGCCCAGAAAAGGCATACCCAAGTTTGTGTAGGAACTGACTGGAGAACAAGCCCTTTGTGTTCAGGTTTATTGTATTGTCTGTTCCTGATCCATCCGTGTTCTTGGCTCAACGCTTTAATACTTGAAATTCATGTTTAAAGAAGCAACTCTGGATTGCTTTCCCTTGAGAGTTAAAACTGTCATGACATCACTGAATTTTATAAATCTAGATTTAGGGTTGATCTAATTAACTGCTGCTCTCCAAGTAAACTGACCTGTTAGCGCTGTATGTTACTGTGTTATGTTCTAGAGTCTTTGTACTATGAGTCTGTAAGCCTGTTTTCTTTGTACACAGCAGCATCCAATAAAACTGTGATCTGGACTTACTTTTCAAAGCTAGTTGAATACTTTTTAGTATTCATCCCCTGAGAACTGCACTGAAGTTAACTTTGGTGGCTCTGAGTACACTTGTTTGCAGATGGAGATGATGAAAGAAGATGTGCTTTGAAGTCCTCATTTTTGAGCCCAGCTATGAGACTGAGCCATTATTTTCTGCCTTGAAGTGTTGTGTGTGCTTATTCCTGGATAGATTGGGACATGAATATTACCTCTTAAACAAGATGCTTTTGAAATATATGCTGGGAATTGTAATTAAACATGTTAGGTTTTTTACACAGTTCTCATTAAAGATATCTCCAACATTTCATCACAGTTATAGTCTACTGATCATAAGACAAAACAGACCATCCTGGGTAGCCCACAGTAGTCCTAAACCTACAAAGAAGAGCCAAAGATTGCCATAAGCTCTCCATTTGTCTGAAAGATTGCCATGGGCAATTTCAGTTGTAAATGCAGCTGGCCTGGTTAAATCCAGTAGAGCTGATGGAGATCAAAAGTTATTAACACCTGCTGACAGGTTTTGCTTAACTCCTACATAAAGCACAGTCTTTGCTGTCAGTGGACAAATATCCATGTCATGGTAAAAAATTTCATCATAGCCACACTTCTTGGATCCATCATTTAGCCTCAAAAGAAAAGGAAAAAAGTACATCTTTGGGAAGACACTGTAATTTTTTCTATAAAAGGTCTCTTTTGGCCAGCAACATAGAGTGTGACAGCCTGCAATGCTGTCGCCTTGCTATGGGGAATTGGAGGGAACGTGACCTCACTGCTGTTGACACTACATGATGTTATTGTTATCCACTGCTGTTGTTCACTTATATGTTAATATAAGGGAGGTGAAGACATCATTTCTTTCAGGCCCACCATTTCTGAGCTACTCATTTGCCTTTCAAGGCACAAGCCAACTTCCTCAGCATCGTAAAATTATTAGCAATGAAACTTCCATTGGATTCATGGAAATAGTCTGTGTGCTTCTTTTCCCCACCCCCCTCCTTCCTGCCTCACTATTGCTATCAGTTTCAGAGATCTGGCTGCCTATCACCCTCAGCCATTTGGTCTTGGAGAAGAGCAGTAACACCTTTTGCCTTTCCAAATTCCTTGACTAGATAAGAAGATACTATCTCTTCTTACAGATGAGAAGCATTTGATGAAAGTTGGAGATCCTGTGGACCTTTAACTTTTGTTGATTCCTTATCCTAAGTAGAGAAGAGGCTTGTTCACAGAACTACCTTCTTCATTTGATGAGACAGCAGAGTAACAACCAGCTATGATGATCATTGACCATTTTCAGGCCATCGGGGTATCCAGAAATGTGACCAACAGTCTGCTTGAATGCTGGCAGCTGCAGCCCTGCCACTGTGCCACAGCAAGCAAGGCAGCATCTGTAGGATCTGCTGTCACCAATTTGGGGCCCATAGTAATTTGTTAAGAGGTTTCCAGGGCCATTGCTTGCTGGTGTCAGGGACTACAGTAAACTGGAGCAAGACAGGAAATTTTCATCAGTCCAAACAAGGAAAATGGGAAGGAAATGCTCCCTCTCTCAGTGTAACAATATAAGTACAACCGAATGTAACAGTCAAGTTTAATAATGACTGAAAAAGCAGCGAGGTAGATCAACTTGTTTTATATTTGTGCTGTACGCCTGCTTCCTAAAAGGATGGATTTATGGATGTAACAAATATTTTGACAAATACAAAATTTACTCTAAACGTCATTATTTCATTTTTCGCTAAGTAGACAAACTGCATCTGTGCAGATTTATTTAAGCAATTATGTTGTTTAATCTAATTTGTCTTTACATATTATTATATGAGAAAATAGTGAATCATGAGTCCATATAATTATTTTATTAGATTATTAACTTTTTACTTGTGATCTGTGTCAAGTTATATTTGTATGGAAATTAGAATTAAATTAAAAACAGTATTTGTAATTATTCATGCTAATTAAATAAAATGACCACAAGTTCCCTCTCTTCCTAAGTACACTAGAACAGAAAAAGCAAGCTTTTCTAAGTGGGTTTTACATTAAAAATGACTTATTGAATGAAGGAAAATTGATATATAAAGAGGAATTTGGACTGATTTCAGAACCTGATTTTGGAACTAAGATGTCTCATCCTTTCACACCAAGCTTAATTCACTCTCTGACAGAGGAAAACAAATATTCCTGCTTTTTCAAATCTTAGTTTGCTTCTCAGTTTTGAATGGCCTGGTTATTGAGCTGAATGAAATTCTCTTCACTCATTAAGCTGAAACAAATGAAATAATATCTTTTCACCTTGCAGGAGGCTGAAGTTCTCAAAGGATTGTTAATCATTCCAGAAAAACTTTGGATCCAGGTGTCTAGTCAGAGATTTCTCCAGATTAACATCAGAACTTTTGCAAAGAATTCATAGAAACCAGATGCTGGTTTAGTACTACTTCAGGATGTCTTTCAGACATTGCAAGCAGCCTTTATATCAGCAATTCTCATTTTTTGTAATTTTTTTTTGCATACAGACGGGTATGAATTGCTAGAAGGGGATGTCTGAAGGAAAGTGAGATTAACAGGGTTTGTGCTTTTTTGAGGGACCTTTGTTTGACATATCATGAGTTCTCATCAGGATTTCTTAGCCTCGATGATACTTGTTGCTTTAGGGGGAAAAAATCTATTTATCAGAGAAATTGGAACATTTTCTGCACAGGTCATAGCAGTTTTTTTGGTGAGTGATGATTATTTTTAAAGTTACCACTTTATTAATAGGTGCTAATTATAGCACAGAAGGACTCAGAAACCACTACAAGAGAAGGAGTTACATACTCCCATTGTAGTCAACAATAGTAGCGTCTGAAGTATGGGGGGGTTGGTTTCCCTTTGGTTTTTATCTTTAATTTTTGTTGTAGAACTCACTGCAGTGGGCTGGCAAACAAGGTCTATTTAGTTAAAAGTTCTAGGATTCAATTAAGAGAACAACTTCTTTACCTTTGCTGTAATTTTACGATCCATCTAGCAGGTAAATCCTCCCCTTTAGCAGTTTGTTAATAAGCAAGTTTCAAGTCCATTGTGTTTTATCTCCCATAGTGGTAACTTCTGAGCTAGATAATTGAGTTGGAAAGGACTCTGCTCCCAAACTATTATTGTAAGTCCACAGAACTCAGAACCTTATTTCAAGTCACCTCACTTCTTTCATGCATGCTTAATCCAAAAGATGGAACTTATGATAGTGCTTGAAGAAGGATCTTAAGCTTTGTTCTCAAAGGATTCAAGGCTTCTGTGAACGACCTTGTGCTTTTAAAGTACTCCTGTTGCTACTGCCAAAACCTTGAGGTTCTCCTCTGCTTACTTCTTAGTTGTTAGCTACCAAGTACCTTCCAAAGTCAAAGATCTGTGGAAACTATAGAAGAAAGCTAGGAGGTTTTCTCTGTTTACTTAGCCCTGCACAGCTTTATATTCATCTACCTTGGCTGTTTGCCTTCAATAGAAATAATTGTAGTTGAACATTCTGAGCAACAGAATTCTTTTCTTGGTGTTCTACTGCAGGTACGCGCCTTGTCTTAGTATGTTCAAGCTTGGATCTTTGCCTCTGGGAAATCTGCTTGGTGTCCAAAGATACTGTCCGAGAAACTGCCAGGGGTCAATGCCAATTTAGTTATTTTAACTATGCAACGCAAAGGCAAGATGTAGCTGACCCATTGGCCAATGTGTGAAGGAAGGCCTGAGTAGTGTTCTCAGCCAGCTCTTACGAGAGGAGGAAGCTGAAAACTTCAACATGGTTCTATGTGAAGGACAGCGGGAGTGCGTTTCCTAGCCTAGTGCCCAGCTTGTCCCTAAATGTCAACTCGTTCATGGAAACTCCTTGCAGATGCTTAATGAGGAGAAATAAGAGTGAGCTGTCTGCCTCACAGTAAACAATTGGTTTTGCTTACCTGCTGTATATCTTGCTTGCTACCCACTAGGATATGTGGGTAATATATGGCCCACATAAGATGCATTGACAGAGTAATAGTCTGGAAGGAATTGTTTCATATTGGCAGTACTAGGCAAGGCTGTGCTGTATATAATTGTGGTGCTAACTGTGAACAGAGGCATAGGACTTTGGGGAAGGCCTTCCTGCATGTTGATGAGGTGGCTGCCTGTTTTACAGCATTTGTAGCACTCAGTTCTGGGAAGCTCATAGATAAAGTGACTTCTCACTAAATTCCTATATTTTAGGTAGGTAGGTACATATTGTTGAGGCTGTCATGGCTTTTGAAGGAGTGTATTCCCATAATATGTGGGCTGTGAGATTTGGCTAAGAAAAGCTAGTCATGAGCCAGAGAGAGAAGGACTTTCTGAGAAGTCTTCAGAAAGAGCAAGAATCTAGTGCCAGACTGGATTGATTTGGAAAGAGCTAGTGACACGTGTTTCTGTCTGGGAAGACTGAGCTGGGGAGACTTTTTTGTAGACTGAAGCTAAATCTTGTATCCTGAAGTGACTATACACAGAGTTTGTACCCTGTGTTGTTGCATTTGTTTCACATTTGTTTCAGCTGTCACGAGGGCTCACAGACTGCCCTGGGACAAGAGCAAAGAGACATTTCAAAGATGACAACATAGCAGCAAAACAGACAGCCAGCAATTCAGTACTCGCTATGACTCTAATTCCCCTTCTTGGGAGAGGGATCTGGGTTGTACCAAAGAAGTCGGCATGCTCCCAGGCTCTTCTTTAATTTCTTGGCCAGAGGAGATCAGGAGGCAGCACTGAGCTCCTCACCTCCCTGGTCTTTCCTGAAAACATTGCCCAGCCCCATAGCAAACATATAATGAATCATTCATCTTTAAGAGATTATGCAAATTGAGGACATCAGATCAATGAAGATCAATAACTGAAAACATTTAATTGCTAGCAAAAACATTTTTAGAATGAGCATTATCTGAAGTCCTTTCTGGGGTAATGGCACCATTAATCCAAACACCATCCTGGCCTAAGTGTAGAAGAAAAGTTCTCCACCCCTCTTCCCCTGATGCTTTCCAGGGTGTTGAGGGATGGTTTTTTCCCCTTTCCATTTCCAGTTTCTGGATTTCCCCATCATTACCAACAGTGAACAGCTCCCAATGCTAATAGTTCTGCTTTTGTTACTCTGTGCTGATTGAAATGTCGCATACTGATTGAGATGTTAGTGCTAAGTTGCCACCTGGGAATGTCAAGCTGGGTCTGAAATGAACTTTTCTCTCTCTTGGATCCAGATGGATCATATGGATATGTTCTTGAGCAGAGCTGGGAGTGTTGCAAGAAACAGAGTGGGAATTACATTTGGTGAGAGGGACATAAAGAAGATTTTCTGCCTCGACCCGCAGCCTATTCTGTGAGGTCAAATCTATCTATCTCTTGATGTCCCCTCGTGACAGTGTCAAATCTATCTCTTGATGTCCCCTTGTGAGAGACACATCCAAAATTTCTGCAGTGTCCCCTTTGAATCTTTAACTCTGATTTTGGGAACCTCACCTTTACATTTGTCTGCCAAGGTCTGCCTTGCATAAAGGACGGACAGTACTGCTCTCCTACTGGTTTTGCCCTCCCCAAGACAGGAAAACATTTGTAAGAGATGCAGATGTGCTAAAAGGTGGGTGGACACCAGCTGAGTTTTGTCTTGCACACGCAAATACAAAGAAATGTGGAACAATTTTGCCACCACTGAACCATTTTTTCTGGTTGGCTAAGAAACTGCATGGCTACAATGATCCTGGTATGGCAGTATAAAGCCATGGGAAAAGTTTGAGGGTGTCATGCTTTCTAGATAACGCAGTTTGCCTCCTCATGGTTCTCCAGGACATTTTGCAGACCTCACTGGATCACCTCTGTATTTGGGGGAACTTCACTAATCCTGTGCAGTCTCAAAGTTCCTGATAGCCCAAAACTGCACAAACAGTATGCCTTTGCTCAGTGTTTGCTGAACAAGCAATGACCACCTGCCTCAGCCATGAGTTTCTTTGACCTCAGGGGCTATTAGCTGGAGCTTCTTCAGGAAACACTTGAGATAAAAAGTTGAGATACAAATTCCAGTGCTCTTGATTCTGTGCCAGCAGAAGACAGCTTTTTGGCCTTCCTTTGCTACCAGGGTTCGGGCATCTTTGTCATGAGTTATTTCTTAGCTTCCACCATGAGGTTTTTATAGGGGCCACAGCAGTTGTAGGGAAAGGGAGGATATAGCAGTCTTGCTAGCTACTTCAGCTTCCCAGGGGGAGATGTGCAAGTCTGTGGTAGCTGTATGAGCAGGGACCAGTGGCAATTAAACTTTGAGAAGAAGAGCTGCAGCACCAGAATATCTATCTTCTTATGGCTCTAGACATGCAAGCAGGTGGGCTAACACTAGAATCAGGATATCCCTGTGCCATTACTTGTGTGAATCCCAATTCCTCTGCTGTCATGCACTTCTCATTTACTGCTTTCCCAGACACACTCAAGTTTAATGTGCTCACATATGAGGAAAGGCTGTGAACAAATTTCTTTTGCCAGGTGCTGCTAAGAGGTACATGGGCTTAAGGAAGAGGGAGTTTAGCAGTCACAGTTCAGCAGACCTCACTATGTAGTTTGCAAATGCCCCTTCCAAATGCCAGGACTGAGTAAAACTTAAATTATTATTTCTCCCCAAGAAGCCAAGTGCCACGGGTAAACCATGACCCTCTTGTCCCAGACACAAAGGGAAAAAATCACAGTACCTATTGGGACGTATCTGTCCTCCACCATCATCCACCCCTGAGCCCTAACTGGCACATAGTTTTGTGCCTGTGATTGCCTGTCTTTGAGTCACACCTGAGCACTGCTAGGTGTACCCAGAACTACCGATACTCTGAACTTCAAGCTTTTCTTGAGCCCTTATGTCCTCCACAGTCTTTTTGTCTCTTTCCATGTTTGCCATAGAGGGATATCTTGCATTAGCAGAAAAAGCAGAAGCTAATGGCGATGAGGGAAGTAAACAAAAAGCTTGGCTCTGCTGTTTGGTCAGGCAGCTTACCGGTCACTACAGGGTACGTCTGCGGTCCTGACACATTTGTCCCCAGGTCTGGGTTAGCAGAGGTGGATAGACTTGATTTGACTTCATCGAGACCAGGGGTCAGAGCTGGGAGGGAGTACTCATTACCCTGGGGAAAAGAGGAGAAAGACAGATCGCTATTGATGTGCCAGGAGAAAGGGAAGGGTGTACAGATGGGGGGGAGGAAGACGAGAGATGCAAACCCCTGCACAGATGGAAGAGGAGGAGAAGGTGGAAACGGAGAAGATGAAGTGACAAGAGGGTTGCAGAGGGGTTCCTGGGATGAACTATCACACCCGCCTATGTGCCACTGTGGGCAGGAAGAGGGGTGAGGGATCTGGACCTTTATCTGTGACTGAGCCCTCCTTGGGTGCTGTAGGGTGCGGATGGGTGCCTGTGCCATCCCAGGGAAGAAGAAAGGATAAATCAGCATCCTGTACTCTTGGCTGAGCAGAGGCAGGAGATGTTTGCCCTAGAGTCAAGGGCAGCTGGGGCAGAGGAGTGCACTGGCACCACTAGGACAGGCAGGCTGCAGGAAGCAGACAGTGTTGGCACACGGTAGCCAGGCTCTCTGCTGAGTTGTCTGCTTCCCCTCCACTATTACCGCTGTCCTAGCTCTTTAAAAACAAACAAAGAAGCCTCATCCCCTGCCTCTGTCACTCTGTGCATTGGGGTATGAAATTGGGGAGGGGGGAGCCACATGGCTAACAGAAGGGTGGGAGGGGGAGAGCCATTGAATCTGAAAGGGTGTCCTGTCCGAAAGTCTCTGGTAATTGCCTTTTTATTGTGGCAGTCTCCAGACCAGACGCAGGAGCTGGAGAAACCGGGAAGGCTACAAAACAGCAGGAAAAGTTGCTCTGATTAATATTACGTTAAATTAAAACTGATTTTCTGCTCTTTCTGCTTCGTTTTTTTCCATGCACTTCCCAACCCCCTCCCCACATTTCCCATCCTCAAGCGGGCTCACCGCACATTGCCCCCCCGCCTTGCTCCTGTCCCTGCTTGGCTAGGACTGCCTAGTCATTTCCAATTCCTTCTCGTATTGATCTTCCTGTAGAAATCAGTTTTGTAATTAGCTGCAAATTAGGCCTTCTACTGGGGGTGAGCCTGCCCCCTGATTTATCACCAGAGTAATTCGCTGTGATCGGAGAGAAATTAAAATGAACTCAATTAGGCTTCGGATTTGCTTTATGGGCCCTGCTCAGAGTTTCAGGGGGAAAAATGACTGTGCTGGTGCTTAATAGTCTAATGAAAGTAAATAAAGGTTATTCATTGTAATAAACCCAGGGACTCTGGGATGAAGGGACTCCACAGCCAGCCTCTCCTTCTCTTCCTTTGTTGGTTTATGGCTTGGGGCGGTTTAAAAAGACTTTTGATTTTCATTTTATTAAGACAAACAGCTTTTGGGATAAAAGGCTGGGGGAGTAAGGGAAAGAGGGGCAGAGCTACAGAAGTGCAGAAAACTAGGTTGGAGATGAGAGTGAAGTCTCAGCTTTGGGCTATGAAGGAAAATGCTCTGTCAAAGCCCGACGCTTTGACTTGCTGGTCACTGGCATGATCACTTGGATCACTGGCATGATCCAAGAGTGGCAGAGTGTCCATGCACAGCTGCATGCCTGATTGCATTCATGGTGGTGTTTGCGTGTTCCTGGCAAGAATGTGCCTGCATGCTTGCAGGTGTGTGTGTGTGCAGGGGGAAAGGCAAAGTGAGGCTTCAGGTAGACCACAGTATTGTATGGCAAGTTCATAAGAGGAGGCCAAGCTCTTGTGTACACATGCATCAGCACAGCGATATATTTACAACTTGAAAGTGTGTTAAAATGTAGATATGATATATGTGAAATGACAGGTCAGTGGGAGAATGAGGGATGTAGAGGGTGAGACTGATTTCATGACGGAAATCTCCCTGTTGTTATCCTATGGGCACCTGTGGGTTGCCATCACAAGGCTAGGCCCTCACCTGCTCAGATTTGATGTGCTCTGGTGTTTGAAAGACGTCAGGATAAGAAGGACGCTCAAAAACTCGATCTAAAGCTTCCAGCTGCTGCTGGGTGAAAGTGTCGCCACGAAGGTGCTTCCGCAAACTGTCCACGCTGCTCTGGGAATCTCCGTTGGGAACTGAGCCCTCGGATACATCTGCAGGGCACAGACAGAGAAAACACGGAGTTAGCACCACCCTGGCTTGGATCAGCAAGGGATGTGGGACAAGGACAGAGTGGGAAAGAGCCAGGCCCTCTGCCTCCACCCAGCAAGCTGTGCCACTCCTGCAGGAAGGGGAGGCTGCAGAAACCCAAAGGAAGCCCCCTGTTGTCTGCTGGAGCAGCCGGGCTGCTCCACAGGCTCTGTGGGACTCTCCTGCCCAGGGTGAGTGAGGCTGTGGCGAATGGTGCTTAGCTCAGAGATGGGTTTCAGTTCCAGTGATTTTCAGTGTTAAAAACTGCAAATCTCCATTGCTGAGCATAAAATGGGAGCAAAGCACGGTGATTAGCATCGCTGGAAAACTACTGGAGAGGCACCTCACTGAGAAACCAGAGTGCAGTATACTGGAGAGGGCCGAGGAAACCCAGAATGGAGAAATGACTTTCACAGCTTGGGAGTCTCTGTTGTAGCTCCCCAGTCCTAACAGAAGTTTATCTAGTTTATCTCTGTTAAAATTTTCTTCTCATCTCATCTTGTCCTGTCATACCCCAAGTGAGTCTTTCATCACCCTGAGATAACAGGGATGATCTTGTTTCTGACTCTGTGTTTCACCAGAGACAAGTCTCTTCCTGTGGAGCATCTGTCCCATCCAACAGACATTGGTTTCTGTTACGATTTCTGTCCCATTCTCCTGCTTGTAGCTCATGATTCATCACAACCCATGTCTTTGTTATAAAACTCTCTCCAAAATGAGATGAATCTGTCTCTGTCAGTCCCTCTTCCTATGCAAAATGAATTACTGTAGTACGAAACCTAGCTGTACTCAGTGGGAATCAGCTGTCCTGATATTCCTTTGTGCTTGCTAGGGAAAAAGCCTTTTTCTGGTATAAATGTCACCACAAGTGTCTGTCCCAGCAACAGTCCTTTGACACAGCTCAATCTCACTGCAGTGCCTCCTGCCACATTTCAGTCTCTCTATCTCTGTTGTGCCATCCCGCATCTCTTACAGCTGTCTCATCCCCTCCAAGGTGAGTCCATTATAAATGCCTTGACCCACCCAGAGTGAATCTTTCCCTGTGACAAACCATCTTATCACCCACCTGTTTTTTTCGGGTTCCTCCCCCCCCCCATGTTATCCCCCAACTCAATTGATGTGCATTTATCTCAGTTATAACACCTTTTTGTCTGAAGTGAGTGAGTCTCCTGCTATTAGTATGTGTCACATCCAAGGTGAGTCTGTCTGTTATAACCTCCTGTCCCAGCTGAAGTGAATCTTCCTTTGTCACAATCCCTCATCTCATCCGAAGCAAGCCTGCTCATTATAATCTCTAACTGTGCCAAGTCACCTCGGGTTCCTACTTTGGTGAGACTGAGTATAATCCTCTGCCTCATCCATGCTGATACACCTCCATACTCTCCATGCCAAATCTCTACCTACTCTCCTTCATCAGAAACAAATCTGTTTGATCACCCTGTATAACTTAACATCAGGTTTTCCCTCTCATGCTACAATTATCTACCCCAGTTTTCACTGTTGCTCCTCATACTTCAGCCTTTTCTGGGGGTTTCCAGTCTGTGCATCTTAGAAACTTGCTCTTTGTCAAGCAAGTGGTCAAGGGATCCATATAGACTGTTTCCCTCCTCTGCATTACTGTGGATGCTCATGGGCCAGCAATGATCCTAAGAGCCTGGAGTGGCATTCAATTCACAGTGCCACCCCAAAACCATGCTGCTTCATTGTTTAGCCTGTGGATGGGTATTTTCCTGGCACAGTTCATGCCCAACTGGTGGCCCAGAGTTATAACTGAGCCTGCTGCCTTCTGGATATGAGGTATATCCGTTTATAGGTGATTATACGATATGATATAATCAATAGTACATTATATACAGTAACGTAGTACAGTACCACTCACACGACCATAGAAAATATTACATATTGATTTGTCTCAGCCAGCAGCCTTCCCTTGAGCAGCCCCTGCTCTCTTTTCTACCCCTATGTGGAGCAGTGCTTTTTAGTGGCACTGACCCCTGGCATTTTCTCCTCTGAGGCTTATTTGCACAAGAGAAATGATCAAGTTTCTGGAAGCTGAAGTTCATGACAAATTCAGAGAAAACAAAGCAAAGACCAGGCTTTGTTGACTGCTCACTGTGCATGTCAGCGCAGGTTTTGTGTTTTAGATGGATGGGGCTGCTTCCGCAGGGGGTGGTTTTCAGGAGGACTATGGTAGCTCAAGGCTTGTGCTCCTAATTGCAGTAGGCACTTTGCTCTGCTTCTCCCTAT
Source organism: Upupa epops (assembly GCA_013397515.1). Taxonomy (NCBI): domain Eukaryota; kingdom Metazoa; phylum Chordata; class Aves; order Bucerotiformes; family Upupidae; genus Upupa; species Upupa epops. The sequence goes on along the minus strand of VZRI01012598.1, from coordinate 263,563 downwards.
AAAAAGCTGGCACAGAAGTCCTGGGTCCAGGCTCAGGAAAAAAAGAAAGTACTTCTGTCTCAGCACCTCTCTCAACCTGTCTGCAGCCAGTGAAGCTGCTGGCTTTTTCCACGTGTGGCAGGCAGCGTGCATGACTACGCACACCACGATGCTAATACACCTGGGTATTTTTGCAGATCATTATGCTGTTATTCTTTAGATTCTGCATCACTATGAACGCCTGAGCAGCTGTTTGTCTGCAGTGGCTGGTTTAGGCTGTATTTGATTTTCAGGGATGGCAGCCACACACTACATGCACTGTACAGTGTGAGTTGAAGGGCATTCACATACACAGTTGTCCTGACTTCTGCTGGGACAGAGTTAATTGCCTTCCTAAGTAGCTGGTACATCTTGCTGGTTGGGGTTAAACCATGACAATAGTAGAACTTCATTGAGTATCATTAAACCAGATTTTACCCGTAGTGAGTAGCTCTGGGTGGATGCCCAGATTAGTGCACACATGTACATGTATTTGCAATTCCTAGCTGCCCGCAGAGCTCTGTGTGCACGTGTCTCCCGTGTGTGCACAGGCCATGCCTTTGTGTGAAGAAGCTGAAACCACAGCTTTCCCAAGTCGCTGTAGGAGTCTCTTTTCCTTCATTTATTCAGGGGCCCTTCAGATCTTGACAAATCTGTCACTCTAAATTTGCGAGAGATTATGGTGCTCTCTCCCTAGCACGGAGAGAGGTGATATATGATATCTGCTGCCCCTATTGATTGCCTGATCTGGTGGCAGAGGGCTGGCGAAATGAACTTGAAATGAACATCATGCCTCAACTCATTGTGCGTATAATACACTGCTTAATCCCACATCTTTCAGCTGCTATGGAATTCAATTGATCAATCATGTCCCTCTGATAGTACTGTTTTAGGGGTTATTGCTGCTCTGCTCACTGACCTTTTTATTTATTTATTTATTTGTGGCAGCGTGTCTGTGTGTGTGTACGTGTGTGTGTGTGTGCATGTAAGTGCATATGTGTATTTAGGAAACTGAACCAATAATAAAGGACTTACATAGTCAGTGGGAAATTAAAGGATGACGGGAGGAGAAAGGGATGGAATGGGGTTAGATAAGAAATCAGAATGATCAAATCAAGCAAATAGATAGGGAGAGGTGGAAAAGTAAGGAGAAGGACAATGCTTTAGCTTAGGTGGGAGCTCTAAACAAGGAGTAGGGCAGACACACTATCATTGCCCAGGCTTTCAAATCTGCAAAAGGCAAAAAACTTTTGACAGAGGCCCATAGGCTGCTGTGAACTGCTTTCAGAACTACTGGACTTAGTAATGGCAAAGCACACAAAGCCGAATTAGCAGAGCGGTAATACAAAGTGTGCATATGATTTTACATAAGAAGCAGAGGAAGTTTCACCAAGATGATCTTGTAAAACATATTTATGGCATATAGCTAACAAGGAGACATTCACAGTTATGGATTTTCCTCAAAACCAAAGGATTGTAAATCCCCTGTGTTTGTTTTCTGGTGTCAAAACCTATACAGGATGTGTTTACATTTTTTCCTGGAACTGCAAGACACTTATACCTGGTTTTAGATCAAACTTACAATTCTAAACTAAGCATTTGATTCTGTGAGCTGGATGACCAGGAGAAGCCTCAGATATCATAATACATAAATATGGGAGCTGACAACTACATGAGTAGGAGCAAAATTGGCCATAAAGAGTGTAGAGAACTTTGAAGAAGTGATGGAGCACATCAAAAGACTCTGGGTAAAAATGAAGAGAGGGATTGTGGTGGAAATTTAAATTGGGAAAGACTAGAAGATCCCATGAGGAATATCACTGTGGTGGGCAACAGTTACTTCAACTAAGAACAAGGAATAAAACCTTAAGGGATGGGGATCTTCTGAGAGAGCAGCTCTTGGAAGGTGTGCTGTGGTGCAGGAGAGTTTCAGCTGCAAGATGAGTCTGGGGATGCCACCTAGGTACTGAGCTAGCAGTAACCTTAGAATGCATCACCGCTTTTCCCAGTTCCCTTTTACTGGTGACAGAAATGCTGTGGTGCTGTGACAAAGGAACACCTCTCTCTCAAATCAGGGAGGTCTTAAACATTTTGAGAGGTGATCCATGCATGGCCTTGGTCATTGTGACCCTCACAAGAACACACAGGTGCTGTCAGCATGATCAGGGCTGGCCTTGCACATGTGACAGTAAACATCTCTCCTTCAGAGGGGCTGCCAAGGGAGTGCTCACAGCCCATGTTCAATCTAAACCTTTGACACAAGACACAGAAATGCTCCATGGGTGTCACAGAAGTACTCTGACAGATAACAAGGAAATGCTGTGCCAGCAGACACAGGAACAACCTTAACTATATCTGACACAGGGAGTATGCCTATTAAATGGCTCTAAAACAGATTCCTAGGTCTGGAAGCCACAATGACACTATTATGTACAAGTAGTGCAAAACATTGTAATAGTTACTTCCCTGGCTACAGGTGACAGAGAAACACAGTGTGGGATGGGGACATTTCAACAAATAATTTGAAGTACTGCTGACACAGGATGACCTTTGTAGCACAGAAGCATGTAGGAAGGTCATTAGAGGCTGTGCGGCAGATACAGGAGCACAGAGACTGTGTTCCCTTTTGGGGCAGATGCTACTACCACCCCTTGATGTGTCTGCCGGCCGCCTTGTGGGTTCCTTATCTCAGCTGGGCCTTGCAGCACTACCAATAAAAATCACAGTCATAATAAAAGTGAATGTGACTGGCATAAGAACTGCCAGCCAGGTGACACAGCAGAACCCATCTAATTGTCGAAGCCTCCAAGGGAAACGCATCTGTCTAATGCAGTGATGCTGAGCTGGCTGCTGAAGTGCCATCCCTCTGCACCAGTGAGGTGAGCCTGTTCTTTTCTGCAGTGTGCTATAGTCACCACCCCTACCACAGTATGTAACCCAGAGCAGCCCTGTCCCATTCTCTGAGCACTCGTGGCCACGTGTATAGTCCTTTCCCAAGTCACTCTTTGTATTAAGACTGCTCTTCCCCTTTATCCGATTCCCCTTCTCCTTTTTCCTCCTCTGATGTGTTCTATGTCCCCACACAGCCTGGACCTGTCAGGCAGCTCTCCTGGCCATCCCAGGAGGCCCTTCCCCGCACTGCCAGTTGTTGCAGTTTCAAACTCAATTGTTCTCCTCGGTACTGAGGCAAATGGAGTCATTAATTACCTTCTATCGGCTGGGCCGAGTTCAGAACGCGATCGATACCCAGTGCTTGTCATTCACAACAGCCAGCCCTGTGCAAACCCTCACACTGCATTTGGTGAGGGTCCACAAAGGAGCCCAGTGCTATCAGACCTGCGCTTTAAACCCCTGGCATCAAGCTCCTGCTGGGAATAGCAGACCTCCCACATCTGTGTCTGAGCTGACCCCCAGGCGACAGAGAGATCAAGGACAAAGACCTTGGCTGAAGAAACAGATCATACATTTTCACTCAGTCAGAAGCATCCAGAAGCATCTGGTACCGGTGTCCAGCCTGGCTATCATGGTGTTTCATTGCATCCTTAATGATTATTAAACTAATACTGTACTCCCCATGGTAGGGACAAGGGCAAAAGCTGGCAGCCTTAATCTGGCATCTTTACACCCAGGTAACTTTCTTGCCTTACTCAGTAAGGTTTGGAGGATGGCTGCAAAATTTTGTTCACATTTCCTTCCAGAAGAGTGCATGCAATTTTTTGTGAACGGTGAGAGATGTCAAATCTCGATGGGTTGGTTCTGTATTTCAGAATGTAGTAATGCTGCAGGAATTTTCAGGGCTTTGATTGTGATAACTGAACTGGCAGGCAGAAAGATGAACCTCATAGATTCAGAGGGAAGGGGTCCCAAGTGAGTACAGTCTAGTGATGACATAGAAGGGGCTGGCAAGATTCAGCAGTGCATAAAGAAAGGATGTTACCAGGGTTCTACACTGTCACAGTGAAAGAAGATACAGTACAAGTTCAGGTTATGTACTATATCCTGCAGAGACAGGGATAGTGGGAGATGAGTGCTGGAAGAATATCACTTCAAGGAAGCGTATCAGCCTTTGTGAATTCTGCAGTTGTTTAGATTCCTGTGTCCATTTACCTCAGGGGAATCTCAGTATGCAAAATGATGGTCCATGTGTCCCTGCAATTTAAGTGTGTCAGTGACACATAAACTGTGCTTATTTGTCATTTACAGGCTCAAAGCAGTAAGGCTCAGAAACAAAATGATTGTACATTTTGAAATGAGGCTATAGCTCAGATAAAGACAGGGTGAGCAAGGAAGGCTGCTCAGACAGGGATGTAAGCATGGCTGACTGAGGAAGAGTGAGATGTGTGCTGGTGTCTCACAGCTGGGGACTGCACTGCTTACAGCACAGGAGTTGTGGATGACGGATACCTCAGATGGAGCAGGGATGGGCAGTGCAGATTTAATGCACGGCTTACACGAGCAAAATGGCAATGCTCAATGAGAATGTAAATGAAATGAATTGTGTGTGCAAATGTGTAATGAAGTGTTACTCAGATCCTTCTTGGATTATCATGGGAGCATGCAAATGTGCATTTAAGGAAGTAAGTGTGTGTATGCATATGAAAATCATATGTATTTACTATAGCATCTAAGTGTATGATTGCAGATTCGCCCCAGAACATCTGGGAACCTAAGTCTATACAGACTGTTTGTGCCTTAGACAGTAACCATCAGTACATCCAACTTTACTGAATACGCCACTAAAAGCCTTTCCAAGAGTTAGGCTGCAAGCAGCTCCCTTAGATGTGTGGACAACATGTACTACAGGGTATGTGGGTATGAAGATGAGGTAGTCAAAGCTGGTGGCTTCTGTATGAGGAGGCACTGCAGCTTTGTGGCCTCTGGGTATGCTGGAGGTGAGTGGGCATATTCTGTTCTCAGTCAGGTTGTTGCAAATCTCCAATTCCCTTAACTCAGAAGAGGCACTTGGGATTTACACCATGGTAATGCAGGACAAAGTGTGGGTCTGATGTCTCTTACTAACACTATTAAATCTTGACAGCCAGATAGAAAGGCAGCTGCCTCAGGACCCAGAACCCTTACTTCATTTTTGTTCATGGAGCAGCAAGCGGTGCTATCACACAAAGGGACAGATCTTCTAGCTACTTTAAATCTGTATGTCTCTTGCATTCAGTGGTTACGCTGGTTTATGCATCCTGAAAGGTAGCAGAAGAATTATCCTGATTTATGCTGTTGCAGTGTCCACAACATTGCCTTTAGTGCAGAGCCCTCAGGGAGAGCTGCTGCCACAGGAAAGAGGGGCACTTGAAGCTGTGCTGTTCCCTTTGCCAGGGCAGATGTTCCTAGCATCCCTAGCATGACTTAGCTCCCTCCTCACATCTTCTTAAGCCCATTGTTGGGGAGCAACTTGTTGGCAGGATCCCCTTTGGTGTGCACATGAAAAAGGGTGGCTTTTGTTAGCTCCAGAGGACAGAAGCAATGCAAAAAATCACATTGCATGCAGCCCTAACTATGCTTGTTTAGAGAAACTGCTTGCATTTATGAAGTCTTTGGTGCGGAAAGCAGGGTTGCAAATGACTGCATCAGAGCGACAGTAAAGGCCATTAATTTCCTGTTATGTTTTCCTGTGTTGGGGGCTTTATTAATTTAATTTTACACTGTCGAACAACAGCGAGCGCTGACACTGCCACACTTGGAGGGTTTTTTTTTTTCTCAAGCAGTGCTTTGCTTGACATGCAAATCAACACTGCTATCAGGACTTCTAGAGACAAGGGAGGGAGCACAGAGCTGAGCTGTCTCCATCTCCCATTTTTGGGAGATCCCTGAGATTCCAGTAGAACACAATGGCACCTGAGATGCCACCAGCACTAGGGCTCAGCAGGTCTGGATCAAGCCATGGACATCTCTAATGCACAGTCTAGAAAATAGACATTTCTCCTTAGCCTCCAGGGTTGCACTGTCTTGGCTGATGTGCCTTGTAATACCTCCTTGCCTTCTGTTTCCCATGCTCTAGATTTCCCCTTCCTTCCATTCCACCTTATTTTCCTCTCATACACACTTTTACCCTAACCTTACAAGTTGAAAAGGGCTGTGCCTGCCCCTAGCCAGATGCTAGTGAATCATGTTATTGGAAGCTTTTCTGAGTCAGCACTAAACCAGTGCTCAATCAGAATGTTTTTAGAGCTGCCATTTTTGACGTGCCATAAAACAAAGGCTCCAATCAGTCAGTCATTAAAATTCCCATGGCATTTTTTGCAAGAGTACAGACATTAACCTGACTGTCCTGAACAAAATCCAGCCTGAGTGATTACCCACAGCATATCTTAATTCTCCTGTGGTTTCACTGGGCCATGGCACAGCAAAATTTCACTGTTGATGCTCTGTATTGTTCAGCATCTGCCATGGTCCACCCAAGAGTCAGCCACATTTCACCGGTCAATGAGATTTCAAGAATGGGAAGATTAATAAACAATATATGATGCAGGGTGGGTAACTGCAAAATACCATGCAATAAAAGTGCTACAGGCTCATGATACACAATGATCTGCTCAGACTACCACCATACAAACTCTTTTATTTGAATAATCTTCCTATAAAAACTGTAAATCATGAGTAATTTGGTATCTTTCTGCATGAGCACTTGTAAAGGTCTATGGTATATGGTATATATAACCTCTGTAAGGTGTATGTTAGCAATATGTTCCCAACTGTAAGAGGTAGTTCCCAAACAAGAGGGAGCCTAGTTATGAGTAGCCATCAGTTTCACCAAAGCAGAGGGCTGTGCAGATAACAGCCTTATGTATCTTTGAGGATTAGCTAGTGAGGTATTATTTGAATTTGCTGGGATTTAGTAAAATTGTTCCAAGCTTTGGGATAGTTCTGGTTTGCTTGCAAGGTCAACTCTTATGTTCAAGACCTACCTCTTAGACACCAGGTGCCAAAAAACAAAGCAAAACCCACCAGCAGCTACTCTGAGAAATTATAATAGCCTTTTCTGAAGCATCTAAGAGAGGACTCAAGATTTTATGGACATTTCATACACAGTAACCACTTCGTTAGTATTTAATCATGTGTTCCAATGCGGATCCCCTAGCTTACACAGTAACACCGCTGAGCTCCAAAAGAAAAAGGCAGAGCCAGTGAGAGAATGAAATCCTGACCTACTCCACATCCAAATGGAAACAGCAATATCCATGACTAGCTTCCATTCTGGCACTATTCTCCTATGTGTTTTCCTGTAGCTGTTGACCTGGGTGGGAAGTGAACTGGGTACCTTCAACATTATGGGATGTAAACACTAAGATGCTTGGATCTATGAAGGAAAAACAAAGGAGAAATATGAACCTAGGCATTATTTTTAGAACCCTGACAAGAATGGCATTTTAAGGGGCCTCAAACCATTGCATTTGACATCTATTCAAAAAGACCTTTATTTTATCTGATGCATGAAAAAAAATCACTCCCAAAGAATTATGGATGAGGACAGACAAAAGACAGACAGACATGTCTTGATAGACAGGTATCTGTAACTGCTTCTTCCAGGACATCTTCTTCCAGGCCATCTCCCATTAACAGATTTGTCCTCCACATGCAGGGTCTTAGAGCTTAGTCTAGCCTCTACCGGCCAAGACAAAATGCTGTTTGTCTCAAATCTTGCTTGGCAACCACAGAGCAGCTAGAGGAAATGCAGTACTCCGTGAAAGTGGCTTAAAATGTTCACAAACCACACTTTCATTCATGCAAGTTCTTGTGGGAAAAGTAAGCACACTGGTCTTTCTCTCCCCTCCGCTGGAATCACTTCCCTGATTCTGTTCTATCAAGGTAGGATTCTCACAAGCTAATCACTCGGTGAGATCTTGTTGCTTCCCCCTGGGATCCAGTAAAACAAGGCTGGAGGATCTGATGCTATCACTTAGGTAAGCAAAGATCTCCTGCTTTGCTTCCAACAAGCAGCAGCCCACATTTTGGCAGGAGGAGGGGTTTCTTTCTGGCTCTAACTAAGAACAAGGTGCTTAGTGTTTTCCTCTGGCACAAGAAGACGCCTCTCTACAGAAATGATTTACATCTATGAACAGCAAGCAATGTTTAACATTACATTGATGTAGACTTGGGAGTGCAGAGATAGCCAAATTAGGAGATAATTGGTGCACTGGGGATTGACTGTTGAGCCCCCTTGGCTGCTGTGATATGATCAGAAAGAGAGAGAGAGAAAGAAAGAAAGAAAGAGAGCAAGCAGGAGCCATCCTCTGCTGATGCCTCTCTAAAGGTTGGGATTCCTGAGGCCGCTGTTGTCTAGTGCTGTCAAGGTCAGCAGGTTCAGGTTCACTGAACGGTCAGGATGGTTTGAATTACTGGCACTGCCTGCCGATTCCTCTGCTGATCGTGATCCGTCTTCCAGTGCTGGCTGGATGTTATGCTGGGATGTCGTTTTCCATCCATGTGCTGCACATGGTGTGGGGCACAGGGAATGTCAGAGGCAGATGCTCTTGTTAAGAGGATAAATTTTTAAAAAGATTTAAGGAGCCAAGGCAGTGCTAAAAAGAGGCATATAATCTATGTGCTGAGCATGTGGAGACCAGCCTTCCAGAAACAGTGTTCTGATGTGTTTTTCTTTTACCTGGACAACTGCCTCCTGCAAGATTCTGCCTTTGATGAAAGTTAGGAGAATGGCTTGAACAGGAACTATCAAACCCTTACAGGGTGAAAAACCTTTTGGTGAAGATTTCTGTCCAATTCTATACAGATACAGTGCTTCATGAGCAAAGAGTAATGAGTGAGTCCTTATGTAAACTACACCACTAAGACATCCTCTCCCCAGACATGCATAGCTGTGTGACAAGAGTAAAGTGCAGGGACAGCCAGGTATGTTCCTAAAGCTGTCTGCAGAGACACCACAAGGTGTTCAGAAAGTTGCCTGCCACTGTGAACCCAGCAGACAGGATTGGAGCCACAGGAAGGAACCTCATCAGGGTAAGTGGGGAGAAGCAAGTGGGGAGAAGCCATGTCTGCAGGGGTGTTAGCATGTGCAAACAGACTACTAGTGTCACGGGCATGTGCCAGGGATCACAGCAGTGTGCAGCTGAGTGCTGACATGTGTGTGTGTGTGTACACTGTACACAGGTGCTGTCTGTCCAAGCATCCAGAGCAGTAGTAAGCATGTAAGAAAGAGCATAGCAGGACAGAGTGACAGAAGGGACTCTGAATCAGTTAGCTCCTGGATGCACTCAGCTACATCTGTCTATAGCTTTCTATATGTTGCTTTCTTACTAACACCTCCAAACCTGTATACACACATTTTTACATCCGGAGGTAACAGAATAGTGCTGAGAATGGGGCTGCAAAGGGCTGCCCATACCTTGTGCCCATACATGAGGACTCTTGCATAGCACTCTTGGTGCTCGCTAAGATATGGAAGGGATCGTGGTTAATGTCATGCAATATCCTCTTTAAAAGGAAAGTTCCCATTTCCTCTGGTGCATGTATTCCAAGCAGGTTCTCCTTGTGGTCTGATCCCTACACATTAGGAAGTACATTGTGCCTACCACCACCTCTGCTCTTGACTCCTCTCCCAGTTCCCTCTTCCACTTCAGAGCAATGGCCTCTAGTGAGAAGGGTCAGGGACAGTGTCCAGCGTTGTGCTGGTTTACATTAATGAGATACATACAGTGTAATCCAGCAATGGAGTCAGCTCTTACAAAAGGAGGTAATAGCAGGCTGCCATGAACAGAGAAGCTCAGGTAATTGGTTTATCTATCTAGAAGCAGTAGTAGCAATCTCTGCACAGACAGAGTAGCAGTAAAGTCTCTTCCTTAAGGCTATTTCCTTTGTCTTTTCAATTGCTTGCACATCCATGTGTGAGAGAGAGAGAGGAAGAGAGCTAGACAGAGAGGGAGAAATGTTAATTTGTGAATTAATGGCTTTTCTCAGCGGAATTGTAAATTCAAATGTCACCTCACAGGGTGACACTACACTGGGCTGCTGAAGAAGCAATGATAAGATCCCCCCATCCCCATGCCGACATACACCCGTGCCCCTCCCTGAAAGATAGCTATGGAGTGGAACATGCTACTTTTAATTTGCAGTAACACCACAGCAGAGGGATGCAAGAATGACTGCTTTCCCACCCTCCCTTCCACAACAAGCCGGGCCACATCTTTCCCTTTCCACCTCTGCCTCCTTCCACGCCCTCTTCAACCCCTCCCATTTTAAGCTGAGTCCAAGACAACACATTATCTCAACTCCCCCCCAGCCCAAACTAATCAAAGGATGAAGGGAGGGCTCTTTAGAACGATGCCTTTGCAACCCTCTCCTCTTCTGCAATAATCAGGTGAATTAATGACCCTGAAGTTAAAGTGAGTGCTGATACTCAGGCGTTGTGCAGCGTAGGGGAGAAAGCCTTCATTGTTTTCGAGCAGGAGGCGGGCAGCAGCAAGGGAGATTCATGGATGGAGATTGAATATGCAATTTTCTTTCACCTTGCCAAGAGCTGCCCCTGGGCTGTGCCTGGCCTAAATTTTTTTTTCTTCTTGCCATCTCTGCCTTATCCGGCCCTCCCACCTCCCTTCCATTCTTTCCAGAAAATTACCTTCAAAATTGATTTCCACTTTTACAAACAAATATAATGGGAACATGAGGGGGAAAAAAAAATCTTGGGCTGTGATGAATTAAGGCTGTCAGGTGCTTCCAAGTCTCCTTTGTTTTTGTTTTACTGCCCGTTAGGTTCTTTGTTTTTCCAGCAACTGGGAATAGTGTCCTTGCCCACACAGTCTCTATGGTCCAGGGCTACCATCCCAGGACATGTCCATCATCTAATGCCGTCACTGTGCTGTCCCTTCTCTCCATCACTGTGATGCAAACAGCCACTGCTTACAAACTGCCACAGCCATTCACACCAGGATGCAACTGATCTCCTCATGGAGATACTGCATGTCCCACACTGCTGGTTACTTGACTCCTACAGCCATGGTCCATTGATTTCCTTCTGATCTTCACCTTGCTCTTCCTGTTCTCCTTTATTCGGCTGATTCTTCATGGAGGTTTCCCAGCCCTCCCTGTTCTGATAGATCAGCCTGGATCATCGGCATGTCACCTTGATCCCTATTGTGCCTCAGCACCATGTCACCTTGATTGCATTAGCAGTATTGCATTTATGTCTCATTGTCATGTCACTTCACCCCAAGAGTGTCATCTCTATCTCCAGCTGTCAGGCCACGGTGATCCACTGTAATGCCAGTCTCTAGCAACTTGCTAAAACACCATTTGCCTGCACATTGCCAGGGATTCCTTTTGCAGTTTATTTTGTCATCCACTGTGCATTAGCCTGGGATCCTCACGGATCCAGGCACCATGCTCCCTCTGACATTCATACTCCTTTCATCCATGAAAAAAAATGTAACAGTCACCTCCCTGAATGCAGGAGACACAGTGTGCAACACATCTAGAGTGAGCAAGAGGATGCAGACAGAAGCACCAGGGCAGCTCAGCAGCAGCCTCTGCACTGGTGGGCTGCTGGAGTAGGCAGAGGCACTGGGAGGAGTCCTAACTGACTGACTCCTGCTGACACACTAACTGCAACAACCCCTCTCAGGAGGAGTCAAAAAGTGGTGGAATAAGGTGTAACTACAAACTACATTCCCATAAATAAAGAGGCAGACAAGCACACATTCACAGCACTCGCAACAATAGACTTAAAGAAAAGCTCTCTACTTAAGTAAGACTCACACAAGGTAGCCAGTAATGTTTAAGGACACAAGAATGCAAACTGGGACACAAGAAGGTACTAATGCAGGTGCACATCCATTCAATGTAATTTCTGGATAAACAAATAGCTTACAGAAATATACATACACTAACTAAATTAAAACCTCCAACTCAAAGGAATTTCCTTAAATTCACAGGTACAAAATTAAATAATGTAAACAAATACAAACTATTTACATAAATAAACAGCCTTCACACAGGCAAGAACAGCTGAGAGAGAGATATATAGAAACAACATACGCACAAATATATAACCCCAATGCAAATACACATCTGTACAAACTATATACAGAAGTGCACAGCAGTAACAGGCTACATATTCATATCCAGCAACCACAAAGGTACAGTGATTCTCCAAGTGTGTAACAACACAGACACACAGAATTACATACAAATATACAACATTCACATATGTGCTCAACATGTGAGTACAAACACCTGGCATTCATAGAAATACAGAGCACTAATACTGAGCCAGAGGTGGCCAGGCATCCATATGATCCATGATACTCATTCTCCTACCAGGCAGTGTTATACACAGCTTAACATGCGCATTTTCTAGGTCACTAGAGGCATGCATAAATACGGGTCCAACCTGCCAATCACCCCAGTACATAAGCACAGTGATCCTAACACAGAAATACAAAAACCCTCTGAACAGGCACACATTCCTAGAAGCATAAATACACAAGCAGAGATGCACACAAATAGAGTTGAAGCCAGATGGGATTGCCTTCAAGTAGTCCCAAATCCTGACAGACTGAGCAGCTTTAGGAGCATCCTGCCCAAACTGCTTTTTGTGATGTAAACTGTTAGCTTCCCTTACCTGGAGTCCTCCTGAGTAGTGTGTACCCCAAAAACTCTCAGAGTGTGTGTAAACATTGGTGTTTCTCTTGGTTACAGACTGACCTCCAGATTCGTGGTCCAGGAGCTTATGTTTCTGAGAGGGCTGTGATGCTTATTCCTTGTCCTCTCCTTTAACCAATTTCCTGTTACCACATACAATTTTCCCTTTTCTGACCATACTCCTGCAGTTTATCTAGAGAGGTGCATGATGAGTAGCAGTCCTTCTGGGATTCTCACCAGCCAAAGACCCTCAGGAGGGAGATATGGCTGGTTGCTGAGAATAAACTCTATTCAGTTTACATTTTCATCTGGATTGGAAGGACATGTCACCTACGCTAGTGTGTATCAGCACGATGAGCCTGTATGTGCCTACTGCCACTGCTGTTTGCAGTGGTGTGCCACTGCTGCAAGCTGACAGACACTGGAAATACAGCCACACTGCATGAAGAAACAGTTCAGGGAAAGTAGGAAGAAGGCACTGTGAGAGTGTGCAATGCTCCGGATACTGCTTACAGCCATAAAATGCTGGGTGGATGCCCCCTAACTACGTGAGATGGTTGGAATGTGGGGGCAGCACCTGCAGTAATGTAACCACATGTGTCTCCAGTGTTATTAAGACTATTGCTGATCTGCGATAAAGCGATCATACAGAATAATGCAGACACATCAACTGTGGTGACAGGAAATCACAGGATGAAACAATGCAGCCACACCACAGCCGGTAGTGCAGTTGTGTCACCTGCAGGCATCCAAACACATCGTGTTTTCTTCAACAACATAACAATTTTGGGAGAACAGAGACAAACATACATCAGGTGCCATGATACAGTCAAGTGGAAGGACTCACTCATGCTCTGCAAACATGTGCTGGTAGCACAGGAAAATTAATGCTATTTCCCTACAGGACAGTTCAGAGCTAAACCTCCCTGCACTAGAACCAACTACAGCACCGGTGAGGCATTGTCTCACTGCAGATGACAGCATAAGCACGTTGTATATCCTGAAACAACCTCAGTATGCTGGGGAACAATACGTCATACTTTGTGAAAACACACAGTTCTTTTACATATTGCTGCAGTGGCACAGCTGTAGCGGCTTCACTGTCGTGGCCAGGTGATAGTCAACACAGGATGCAGCTGCATTAACATCTCTGTGAATGGCACTGACAGTGCAGCACAGCCTACAGCAGTATGCCAACGATTGCCACACTGAGCCAACTTTTCTGCATGCAGCAGTTCAGGTATAGCACAGGAACAGTTCACAGCCACCTCTGTGAAGAGTGTAATGGGACAGTACAGCAGGCAGAGATACATTTCCTCTCATAATTAATTTCACAAAACCACGACCACAATGTCTGCAAACAGATATCGATGCTGCTGACAGCGACGCAAAGTCACCTGAAATGTCTCATCTCCTAAATTCTATCGTTGCTGCCACTCTGAACAACACAAATGGGATCATACTTGCAGTGGCACCCTCATCGGCTGAGATCTGCTCAAACACTCAGACCTTCTCAAGCATATTACACATCTTTCTGTGCTACTTTTCACATCAACAATTGAGTTGAAAATTTTCTTCAAGACAGTTTATGTCCTTGGGCATTGTCTGAAAAAACAACTCTCAGTACTGGGACTGCTGCACAGCTCCCTGTCTTACACTCCACTTGAAGGAGGCATTTCTAATTTCCTAGTAGGAAAATGAGATCACAGCCAGGTAGGAAAGTCTCCAAGCTGAACACTGTCAAAACCCTTCCTTGCAGCAAAGTCCTCCCAATTGGAGGGAGGGAAAACTATCACAATGCGTCTTCATAGAGGATATCATGGTAATAACAGTCACACAAAAAATATGTGTGCAGCACCAAAGAGAGGTGCAGTGATGACATCACCCACCCTGCAGCTGCAGGAATAACAGCACAAATGCTCCTACTGCTGGTAGGCAGCACCCACTTCTGCATAGCCCAACCCTACTTTGAAGAGTGTGGTGAGCCACCTGCACCAACGCAGGTAACTCTCTTTGAAAAACACCACCAAACTCATCAAAATGTTGAGGACTCTTTACCATCCTTGTTCACTGACATAGCCCTGCACTGCTTACTTCAATGCAAATCACTCTAATCATCAAAATGACAGGTGAGGAAATGAAAGGAGGGTCTTCCACTCTTTCAGGTTTGCTTCCCCATCACTGCTGGGGATTCCTTTACTGCAAACAGCCTGAGTATTATTGCCATGTACAGTAGAAATCACTCTGTCCCCTCCTCTCCCACAGTGCTGATATTAGCACTGATCATACTAACAAGCCTGTGGGTTTTATTACTACTGATACTAATAACACTGGACACATTACGTCTGCTCCCACCAATAAGAGGCTGCAGATATGATCCCTGCTAATGCCGATAATACTCTCTGCCATTGTCAGCACTGCAGATATTATTGCCAGTAATGCTGTCAAATACTACAGATATTGTCAAGGACCAATATTAATAATGGTGCGACTGTTACAGCACCAGCCTCACTGGAAGATGGATCTCAAATGAGAATATGAGTCCATTAAGGAAGTCTTTTTGTAGCCTGCTACAGAGTGAGCGAGCTATCTCTAATCAGTGGTTTTGTAAAGATACCGGAAGTTTCACCCAGCTGATGTTGTGGTATGAAGGGAACAGTTTGAAATATTGTTTTCATATAATCTGTCTGTCTGTCTGTCTGTCTGTCTGTCTATCTATCTATCTATCTGTCTATCTATCTATCTATCTATCTATCTATCTATCTATCCATCCATCCATCCATCCATCCTTCCCTTTCACTCCATCTCTCTCTTCTTCTCCTTACATAGTGCCCAAAATGACTGTATGAGTGATACTAATTTTTTAGTGTCACTTGGTCACCCCCCTCATCCTTTTAGCTGTCAATCAGGGAGCTATGGAACAACAGAAATATATGCATATTAACTTCCCCCTTTATCCTTCTGGACTTCTTATTGGTGCTTCTTGTTCTGATAATGACCTATCTGAGCTTGGCCTGCCATCACAGCATAGTACAACAGTAGTGAAGAGCCAGGGTTTCCTGTTTCCAGCTGCAGCTTGATACCACAAAACACTCAGTTGTGTTGGGAAATTAGTTACATGCTAGAGTGCTGTTTCTGAATCTGGAAGATGGTGGGTATAAATGGTGGGAAAGGCCAGAGGGAAATTAGAGCAACATTGGCAGTGCCCATAGACTGCAAGAAATCACACTCGTTGTGTTACACAAGTGATGTAACACATTTTTTTAGCCAAGCCATTTTTTTAAATAGTAGGAGACCAACTCTCTGCTTTGTTTAATCTGTCACAGAAGTCAGATGGTTTACAGTCACTGAGCAAAAACTGAAACAAAATAAGTCCATGGTCTTAACAGGGCAGATCCTGACCGCAATTCCTAGGCACCCACCCAAGGAAGACATGCTGAGTTCTGAGGAAAAAATTTTCCCCTAACAGTTCCTTGGTTTGACTAGTAGACTTTTAGAGCTACCTTCCTGATAGCTCTCTCTCAATGCCATGATCTTCCCAGGCCAACCTTGCAATTACTGCCAGCACATCTGGTAGATTGGGATTTCCCCGCTTCCCTGTAACTCCCTGTAAGGGACACACCTGGCTGTCAGCATCCATTGCTGAGCCCACCTCCTGAATCCGTCTGGCTCCTTCTGTCCAACTTGGGAGTTCTGCTACATCATCTTGACACATAATTATCTCTCCTCTTCTTAATAGTCTGTGTAGACACTGTCTAATGTAGGCACCAGCTGCAATAAGGAGGACCTGGGGGAGGGGGTGTGCTCAGATAGAAATTCTTCTGTCTTTCTCTCACTCTGTGCCCCCCAGCCATCACAGAGCTTGCTAACAAGGTTCTCAGAACTGGGGATTCAGGAGCAGCTTGGTGCTTCTCCCTTTCTGCTGAACCATACTCCTCACAGAGGAATCCTTGCAGCAGAGCTGGTCCAACAGAGTGAAAAGAAAGAGAGCGGTGCTGCTCTTCTACATCCTTTAGGGAAGAGCCACCCCGAAAAATGCTGGGAAAGCAGACATGCATTGGGAGCTCATAAGGGCTTTTCAAGATGAGACTAAGCCCTGCAGCAGAACAGGGCTCAGAAACTCTGGGAAATACTGAGAAACTGTATGCATCCAGCAGGAGCACGAAAGAAGTATCTGCACTGGGTTTCTTGCCATGCTTTCCCTTTCTCAGCTAGGAACAAACCATTGGAGCCCTCAGAGATAAGGTGGAGGTTTCCCAGAAGAGAGGGTGGATCAGTGGCTGTGCAAAACCTTGTCTTGAACCCTTCTAATTTTAGGACCCATCCCTACAAAGTGATGATGTTGTGCAGCACATTTTAAGGGCAGTGTGAGACGATAACTCTTGGCTAAGGATGTTCAGCAGCTAGCAAGGTTTCTCTGCAACAGGAGCACGACACCTTCCTGCAGCAGCTATCTGGGACGGCAGGATGAAGGCCGTTCTTTAAGGCAGTTGCAGTTGCCATGTAATTGCCACCTAAAACTCCAAGAGCTAAAGACAAGTAACATCTCCAGGATTGTCTTGTACCTTTTTGATTTCTAGTGGAATATGTAGGCTTTCAGCCAGCAGCAGGGAGTTGCAGAGTGTTGCTAGCCCTTCATAAATCAACTCTGGTATGAATTAAGAACAGATAAAAAGAGCTGTTCTTCCTGTCAATATATCACTGTGAAGTGTCACAATCTTAGATGGCTGCTTGGTTGTTTCTGTGTTTAATCATGCTGTTCCTAAAGAGCTCAGGTTCTGAGTCTGGAAGTCACTGAGAGGCTGCAGCTGAATTGGGATGATCTTTCCAGGTATTTGGAAAGAATAACCACTGAAACCAGTTGGAGCTGCTTCATTTCCAAATGAGACATGGAGGCACCATGTTGAGAAATGGTGATCACCGTGCTAGACTGTATGAAAACGTATTTTTCATAACTGCCATGAGATTTGTACAACCATTAGAGAAAATTGTCACTCATCATAGAATCATAGAATCATTGGAAATCAGAAGGGACCTTGAAAGATCATCTAGTCCGATCCCCCTGCCACAGCAGGATCACCTAGACCAAGTTGCACAGGAACAACCTGCCAGGCAGGTTTTAAACGTCTCCAGAGAAGGAGACTCCACAACCCCCCTGGGCAGCCTGTTGCAATGCTCTGTCACTGTTTCTTGACTGTAATGATGGGTAATACTGAAGTGGTTTGCAATGTTTGCCGTCCCTTGTTCCTGACATTTTTTGACTTTGAGGCATTGACTCAGCTCTTCCATTGCTACACTTTTCTCTTAGCTGGGCCCTACTGCCATCTAGCTGGGAAATGGATCTTCCTCTGGGGCCCGAATTCAATTTCCAATGACATCAGCAAAAATCTTCCCATGTACTTTAACAGGAGCCGGATTGGGTCCGTGCCTCCAGTTTTACTTTGTGTTAGGGACCATAATGACTGCCTTTTTTTCTTGGGATTATTGTGTTTATTTAAAGAAAAACTTAAGGATGTGAACCTCACCAGGATCAATTTTGAGAAAATTACTAGCAAAACCCCAACATCCAGCATCTCCTTCTCAGGAAAACCTTCTCTTCACACCATGTATCACAGAGAACCATCATGTTCTCTTGCAGTGACAGTACACGCAGCACACTGAGCCACTTCTACTGCTTCTACTGCTAACAGGTACCCCCACACAACAGGCAACAGTGGGAAACAACATACCGAAGGCAGGGCTGAACCAAACTGGTCAGACACTATGCTTAGAAAACATCCTCTTGTGCCTCAGTTTTTGAATGCATCAAATTAAAGGAGCAGATTTAAGAAACACACACTCACAAAGACACTGTAGGAGCACCCAGACCTTACGCAGTTCTCCCAGCTCAGTCTATCTAGACCTGAGGCTCTAGCTGTTAGCTCATTTCAGGATCCGCTTTGCCCTGAGTCCTTTCCAGCAGGTAGGAAGGAAAAGGTGATAGCTTAATCCTAATTCCTAATCCCTCATGAAAGATAACAACCTTAGGGCCGCAGTACACAGAAGAACTCCTGTTCCAACTCCTTTTGCTGTAGATGCTACTCATCAAAAACTGGGCCTGTATGATCACCAGCTAATGTAGCTCATGGTATGTCACAAGGCAGGAACTTGTTTGCAAGGGAAATGAAAAATAACTCCCACATTGCTGGTGCTTCTCCAAGATGGCATTTTGTTTGAAAATGAGTGAATTAGGGAAATCATGTTTACCCACAGTTCAAAGTCCGGGCACCTGCTGGCACCTGGGGAGTTCAGTTCCAGCCATTTCCAGCAGTGAATGAACTTGGGATCAGCTCCAGCAATGGAGACGGCTCTCTGCCTGCCGAGCAGATGTCTGGAGATGCAGCCTGTCATGAAAGGGCCTCAGAAGAAGAGCATTCCAAGCCAGCAGGGCAGTGACGGGGAACTGGTCTCTGTTGCTAAAACTGATCTAGCCCCTGGAGCAGCTGCAAACCTTGGCCTGAAATTGGAGCCTGTACATGGGGACAAAGAATATAAACGGGAGGATGAGCTTCTCCCCTCCCCCTACCTTCATCACGTTTCCTCTTCTCGCCATTCGACCGAGGAATCCCCAGGATCCCGTTAATGGAGTAAGAGCCCACTGGATCATTGGAGGCACTGGAGACGGGAGGGGATGCTGTGCTGGGCACTGGACAAAAGGAAAAGGGAAAAAGGGCCATGAATGGAGCAGCACAGCATCCAGGGATCTCCTAGCTGAAAGCTACATGTCACTAGTCTCATAGGTTTGCCTGGGCGCTAAGTGGACTCCCAGTCCTTCACACTGAAGGACTCATGCTACTGCTTATGTTGCTGCATCCCAGCTTTGCCAGTTCATGCCTACACTGTAGCTCCACAGACATCCAGTACAGGGCCATTAACAAGAAGGATGCTAAACCTTGTTGTAATCTCCCAGTTCAGAGCAGGCTTCCCAGTGCATGCCATGGTAACTGAGTGCAGTGCTGCATAGGCCATATTCTCCAGTGACTTCATAGTCCATCTGTATTTTGCCAGATATTTCCTCTTAGCATTATTCCAGCAGGAATGCACCTTTCTGTCTTAGCCAGAGCAGCCTCTTATGCATCCACCCAAAACTCTATTGAAAAGTTATGTTCTTAGCATAGGTTAGAAACACTTCACTGTTGGGCCAAAAATGTCAGCTCCCTACTAGAATAAGTAGGGAGTTGGTGAGGCACTCTTTAACCTAGGTAAATAAAAATCATGTGTCTTCCTTTTGCAGTGACCAACATCAACAGGCAGGCTTCTGCCATTCAGGGCTGTCCAAGATTGCTCATGATTTCCCAATATGTCAGAAATTACAAGTCATCCATTACAAGTGGAATTTGTCATTTCACTATAATCAAGACTTTAGAGTATAGAACTACACATTCAGTAGGCATTCCCAGTATGTCCCGGTGTGTTCCAGTAAGGGAAGACTATCCCAATTGCCTTACTACACGTCATTCTGCTCATACTTACAATACAAGCCTTCTGGGATGAGCAGAACCTGTCAACACTATCCGATGCAGACCCACATTTCCCAGCACATCCCGGAGCGATGAGAGACTCCAGTAGCAGCACTCACACTCACTATCCCAGCTCAGCCAATGCATTCCCTAGACATTGCACTACTTTCCCAAGAAGAATTAGTATCTGCCAACTCCATCTGTTGTGTACAGGATTCCCAGTCCAGTGAGAAAGTCCAGATTAAAAGGGCATCCAGAAATGCTCTTCCATACTGACCCATTAATTCCATTGTGCACCTGAACATGATCTGTGTACAGGATTATATCTGGCAGCTTGGTCCCATGTAGACCAGAACATTCCAGGAAATTCTTGTGTATCAGCTGATTCTCAGTATCAGCAATAGTATCTAAGACAGTGGCTTAGGACACAAGAAGTTACTGTATTTCAGAGTGTCCCAGAATACTGCACGCTTTTTCTTGCTCTGAATTCTTACTGTATAAAACTATGCTAGCCACAGCACACATATCCACCATACAGCCCGCAGACGTGAAGAGTACCCTCACATATCTAGTGTGGTACCTTAAAGACAACAAACTAGGGGACATTTGGTTACAGCCCACAGCTTCTGCTCACCCCAATAAGCCCATGTTCTTCCAACAGAAAATGTATTTTCATAGTGAAATACACCCTAGAACTATTGTGAGGCATCAGGAATATCTCACTGTTGCTCAGTTATTTCTAGCTCTAATAAAGGGACCGGTTCCAGCAAAAAGAAGAGAAGACAAGAGAAATGGGGAGAGAGCTGAGTGTAAAGAGTTAGACTGAGGAGACAAAAGCTGAGGACTGATGCTTACACAGGATGGTGGTAAATACTGATCTCTAGGGAGGTGAAGGAGGAAGCGTGAATGTGAAATGGATGTTCACACAGAATTACTCTGGGCAAACCCCTATCTTGGGCTGGTTTCTCTGCCATGATTTACTTCTCTGCAGAACAAAAACCTCTGAGTTCCACTGAAGGTTTTTTCTCCCTGTGCCCTCCTCCCTTTGGATTTTCTCAGCAAATGCTGGTCAGACTGTTCCCTCTAAGCTTCATCCTCATTCTGCATCATCTTCATGTTCTCTTACCACCCCTCATGCCACTCTTCTTACCGATAGTATGTCCTGGTGCAGTCACACCTGTCCCGCTCCCATCTGGTGTTGGGTGAAAAGGTTGCTGAACTTTGGTTCTGATGATCCTGTAAAAGAACAAACCACATTCAGGACTCAACTGCAGTTCCTCTGTGTCTTTGCATATCTGCAATCCCAGCTATCAAAACCTGAATCATAAAATCATTAAGGTTGGAGGAGACCTCCAAATCCATCAAGTCCAACCATCTACACAACGTGACCGTGCCCACTAAACCATGTTTCCAAGTGAAAGATCCGCACAATTTTTTAACTCCCTCAGGGAGGGTCCCTCCACCACTTCCCTGGGCAGCCTGTTTTATACTTGATTACTCTGTTAGTGAAGAAATTTTTCCTAATGTCTAATCTAAACCTTCTCTGGCACAACTTGAGGCCATTTCCTCTTGTCCCATTGCTAGTGACCTGAGAGAAGACAACTGAGCCCCAGCTCTCTACAACCTCCTTTTGGGTAGTTGTAAAAAGCAATAAGGTCTCCCATCAGCCTCCTTTTATGCAGACTAAACATCTCCAGTTCCCCCAGACATTCCTCATGTATGATTCATCTTCCAGGCCCTTCACTAGCCTTATTGCCCTTCCTTGGACCCATCAGCACCCTACCTAATCTGAGCAATGCATACAGCAGAGTGGTTTCATTTGCCTTCTGGTGGCACTTATTCTACTGCATTAAACATCCAGTTCCCAAAGAATTATCCTTGCTCTGCTCTTTTCCCCAAAAGCAGTAAATACCAAACTTGGGTATTCACTGCACAGCTATGGTACCCAGAGTTAGGATCTCCTGGCTGTTAGAAGAGAGCCACATGATAACCACATTATCATTTATTATCTGATCTGCCAGCATGATCACAAGGCGATCTTTGCAGCTAACAGAGCTACTGCCGGACTTACAAGTGGTATAGATTTAATTTGGTTTGATACGTAAAAAAAGACCTTTCTGGCATAGAACTGAATGCTTTGAACTGATGGAAGCTTTCCCAAAGCCCTCGCCCTTCATATATGAGAAGGTAGGAGCTGAAGAGATCTGGAGCAAATAGTGATGGGATACAGATCACCAGGAAAAAGTAGGTTCAGCAAAGAGAGCGAAAATGGGTGTTTATTAGGTGATGAATGGACACAGCATAGGAACTCAAAAAGATGTCTCAGTCAGTGCCACAAAGCTCATAATGCAGCTCAGAATGAAAATAAACTGAACTGTAATTCTCAGAGCTCTGTTTCTTGTTATGTGAAGTCTTTCAGCTCTAGGTCACTGGTTTAAATCCAGCTGAGGTCAGTGGTGAAAGAAAATCGCTACCACCTAGTACTTGACTGGCAAGGTCCCTGTTGACTGGCAGATCTGAGTATCTGTGACTCAGGAATGACCATCTTGCCAAGAAACTCGACAAATAAGCCATGACCTGTGGAGGCCATCATCTTTCTGAGATCAAAACAAGCCTCTCCAATTAGGGTGAAAGCTGGAGATGCTCTTTGGCCTGAGTTTCTGGAACACTCAGCCCTGCATTGTATGAGCTTTAACATCTACCCAAAAATTAGTCCAGAAATTGAAAGCAAGTAGCAAATTCTCCCTGCCCACCCAAGATCTCCCCTTAAAGATGTGTTCTAAAAGATAAACTGGCAAAACTTCAAAGAGCAAATGTGTGGCTCTTGCACAGTATGGCATGGAGAGTGAGTGACAGGCAGAGATGCGGAGAGGGGCATTTTTGAAAAACCCCACCTCCTGATAGTGAAATCTTCTTAGGAAAAGACAGATATTTCAGAACATATCACTTCATCATGTTAGGAAACGGTGATACACATGTGATGATACCTCGGGCAGTAGCTGAGTGGCAGAGAAGCTGCCTGGGACATAGCTGGAGACAGGGATTGTCAAGGTTCTAATTCAGCATGGTTATCTAGATACTCACCACATTTAAGGCAGTGGTTCCAAGGGCTGTAATCTACAGTTGCTGAGGACCTATACACAAGGTGTCTGAGGGCCTCAGGACCAGATCCTGAGGTCATGATGATTCACATCCGCTGAGAAGCTGGTCTGTAAAGTCTGTGCTAGGGCAAATAATACAACTTTTTTCTTCTTTTCTGCTTTCTTTCTTTTCTTCCCCTTCTCTCACATTCCCCCTAATACCCCCTGAAGTGCCACTCTGGTTGTGTGAGTTTATTGATTTCCCCCAACCCAGAGAAACAGAAAGAGGGGATGGGGTACAGGCAAAGGGATGGAAATAGAAAGCTATAAATTATTTGTGACAGGAAAGCAATAGTGCCAGAGTGCTGAGCACAAGTCCCGTGTCACTATTAGATTCCTTTTAGCCTGATGACACTGTAAAAGAGGTTAAGTGTCTGATGGAATCGTACACCTTGGGGGCAGGGGCAGTCCAGGAGCAGTACAAGCCACAGAGAGCAGGTATATCAATTCTCCAGGCCAATAATATTCCCCTCATTGATCGCAACACAAAGTTCAAAAATCTCATTATAGCCAGGCAGACCTGGAACTTTTTAAAAATCAATAGAGTGATATAATGTATGTATACTTTGTATAAATGTATCCATCTATCCATCCGTCCGTCCGTCCGTCTATCCAAAACCTGCCTGAGGCTGTCTAAGTTAACCTACACATTATACTGTGTTATGTTCTACTGTAGTGAAGCATACTGAATGGATTAGAAGATTTTCCCTGCAGCCTCAGGTGACATATTATAAAACGTCCTGTTAGCACTGAGGTGACATCAAACCATTCCATTCATACTGAGATGTGACATCAGATTCGCCGTTTGTACTGCGAGGTGGCGTGAGACAGCTCAGTTTCTACTGAGGGGAACCGTAAGATGAGCATAATTATACTGAGATGGATGACTGGGCTGTGCTGAATCATGCTGCATGGAAACTGCAAAGTTTTTAAAAGCCATTTGGACAGAAAACAGCCTGTCAATTGAATAAAATGTCTGTCCATCATGCTTTGAAAAACCAGGCAGGGTGTGAAGAGGAAGGTTCAGTTTCCTTCCCCATTCAGCTTGTGGTTTCTCAGTTGAGAACCAGTTAGTGCCAGTTAGTGCCAGTTGTGACTGTGTTTACTGAAATGTGCCCATTAAGAACTGTGTGAGACTCACCAGCTTATACCACCAAATAAGTGTCAGCTGGTAATGATTTTCGGTCACTACCAACCAGGGCTAGATTTCAGCTTGTGACCCAGAGGTGAAAGGCTTTGTTTGAAAGTGTTACCCTCCTAAGAATGAAACTGGTTTGCCTTCAAGAGAAAGTGTCTGGAAACTAAGCAAAGGGGGGCAGTTCTGGTTGTGCAGCCTCCAGTGGCTTGTCAAATAATTCTTGGCATCAAATGCAGTGATTGTAAGATCTTTCGTGTGGCTAAAAGGTATGACAGTATCACAGTAATGATGAGGCTGGAAAAGACCTTAAAGATCATCCAGTCCAACCTAAAACCAACCAAGTAACCCTAAACATCTGACATCTAGATCATGCCACTCAGCTCTTCATCCAGCCTAACCTTGAACACCTCCAGAGATGGTGACTGAACCATCTCTGTGGGCAGCCCATTCCAAAACCAGATCACTCTTTCAGTGAAAAACCTTTCCCTTCCTGTAGTGAAGAGGCTCTCCCCAGCAGTGCTCCTTTGCCCTTACAGTCATGACCAAGCTCTTGTATTATAAGGAAAGAGAAGACATTTCAGAACCCTAATGCTCAGTGCATCCCGCCCAGTTGATGCATTTAGGGACAGTGACAAGCAGTAGGACACTAAGGCATCACTGCTGATGCTTTCAGAGGCTTCAAGTGAGTCTATCCTACATGAGACCACCTCATGAAACAGCAGATGAAAGATGCACAGAGCTGTATGAAAGATGAACATTCCTGTAGGAACAGATGCAGCACAATAATAATGTCTTTAAATTTCAGGATTGCTGAAAGCGTCTCACCCTCAGTGAAGACTTAAGCATGCTAAGCCACCTCTACTTCCTCAAACCTAGGATTTCTGGATTACTGCTGTGTAAGAGGGAGCAAAACCTTGACCACCTCTTGCTGCCCTTGATACTTGCTCTTGCCTCTAGACACTGGAGGAAGAGCAGCCTTTTTGCAGATGGCTTCCAGACTCCTTCCCAAAAGCAGACTGGACACAGATCCTGGCACACCAGTAGCCAGTGCTCATTTCTTGAAGAAAATGCCAATATTTTTTAATATCTTTCTTTTCTCCTAAAGAAATAGTCCTTCTAGACTCAATTCATCCCTGCTCTAAATCCATCATAGTCACTCACTCGAAGTACCAGCATTTGTGTTTAATTAGAGGCATAAACTGGTACTCACTGGAAATTTCCAATTTTCATTTTCCGGGGAGGTTTTTGTACAAGTGGTCTCATTGACTTTTGGAGAATATATGCATTTAATGCGTAACCTGAACTTCCAGCAACAGGGCATTTACAGATCTTTGATTGCAGCAAAGCAACTGAATTTCATGCACAATATGAATTTAATATGCGATATTATCTTAAGTAATGGCACATAATGTCATTACAGTCCATGGGATCATACTGTGAATTATACATCCATTCCTGGAATTCATGAGCTACCACACTTGCCTTGTAGTAACTCTTTCTAAAGTTAATATCACATACAGCTCCAGCTGAAACCAACTGCCTGTTTCCAAAGACGTTGACTTTCTTAGAAGTTCAGGATTAGATCATGATTTTCCAGTGTTTGATTCCTATTTTGTTATTTACAGCAGCTTTAATGCCCTTTTTTAATGCCGATTCTGAACATACATGCACAAACAAACAAAACCATCTCTTCTAGTTGTAGCAAGCTCTTATCAAATTTGACCAAAAATGTACAAAGAAATACTGGAAGTTTAAATTCGCTGAACTATAGTCCCTTCTGAGAAGCAGAAGTTTCTTTCACTCCTTGTAAATAAACAAGTGAAAAATCACTTGGAAACCTGTCCAGAAATTATTTGCTAAAAGGATGACAAAGGAAACATCCCTCGATTCTCTGACATTTCTATCCAAACTCTTTTATAGCCTGACATAATCTATGCTTTCTCCTTTTTTACTTTGGCTGGTGGAGTCTTTAGACAGTATCTCAAATGACAGATCATACCAGGGGCTGATCAGGGAAGATCAGTTAGGTCTGAATCACCTGGAGTCCTGGTGTAACGATTTTGTAATCCTGGGATAGCAGAGTGAAGTTGCACTAGAAACGGTGCGTCCTGCTGCCCCAACCAGACAGATAAGATTCCACAAAGCACTCGTATCCCCACTTTGCAGATATTCCTTTGTCATGGATTATTTTTTCAGCGTGGAAGGATACACTCAGCAGCATACCAAACGCCTTGTAATTGTTTTGGAGCATTCATATTTTAAATGCTCCATATTAGAAGCACATTACAAGACCCCAGGGTGTGCATTACCGAGCAATTAAAGCAGTTCTTGGAAGGGTAACACTGCAAAGCTTCAGCCTTTTCTCTGCAGTGTGTCCAAGGGCCGCTGTGATGGCCAGGGAACACACACCCCGCTGTGCTGCACCGCTTAATTAGAGCCGGGCTCTACCGCTGAGTCAGTCGGTGCTGGCGGCACGGACGAGGCAGCCTGGAGGGAGCTCGGTGCAGCGCTAAGTGAGACAGTGACGCCTTCTCCGAGCACTACAAAAGAACTCGTGACCATCCCAGTGATGCTGGTGTCAAAGCATGCCGGAAGAAAAGAGGGAGAACATAGGATGGGAAGAGGCATCTTTGGGCTTTTTGGTGACAGCCAACAATATCCCACCTGCAGATTGGTGCTGCACAGGCATAAAGAGCTCTGAACGTGGCTTTGGTTTGAATAGGGAGAGTCTTGTGTTTCTGTGAATCGGACAAGACTCGGCTGAATTCACAACTGAGCAAAAGAAAGGGGAAGGGGGGGAAAGTCTTGTTTACACAAAGTTCGAAGTGGAAAGCAAACTTCATAGCACCATAAGGAAAAAGAACCAAGGGATTTGGGGAGTGAAGGAAGGGAAATAGTCTGATAATTAGAACCTAATCCGACTTAGGGAAAGGGTTTCAGTTCCTTGCTCTGTCATGGATGTCTCATCAAGACTCTGGACAAATGGCATTTCTCTCTGTGCTCTGTTTCCTGCCTGAAGTGTGAAGATAGGAGTATTGCCGTGCCACCTGGGGCACAGTGAGGACAGCTGGAAGGAGGAGTGAAAGGCTCAGACTCTTAATAACAGGGGCCAAGTAAGTGCTTCAGCGAGCTGTAGCACAGTATTGGCTTCATTCCTCCGCTTGAAGCAGAAGTGACATGTACCCTGCTGACAGTGGCTGTATGTGAAGTGAAGGGAGATAGGCAAAGGCAACAGGATGTCTGTTTCAGCTGCACTGGCCTTAGTGGTTGCATTTGAATTTGCAGCAGCAGATGTAGTTGGGAAGATCAGAGCTGCAGTTGCTTCCAGAAAGTCACAGTATAATTTCCATTAGGACTGGGGGAGCAGTGGCTTCTCCTACTGCTATCAAAACCTACCGCATACACTTGCAACCCTCAGACCAAGAGCTGACATTGGCAGGAGTATCAGACTCAGCTTCCTCACTAGCTGGCCTGAGGCTCCAGAACTCCCTGCCAAGACAGCAGAATGCCTTCAAACCCTGCCATATTCAGCGGCCACAAGCAATAATCACACATGCAAACTCTCTCTTGACATGAAAACCGCATTTCCTTCTCCCTCACTTTTGTAAGGGAAGAAAGAAGCGTGGTTGTGTCTACCTTAGTATATAAGCACAAGTATCACAGATTGGTTAGGTTGATTAGATAGTTCTAGTCAAGGTCATGAAAGGTGCCTGAAGAGAGATCATCTATTTTCCTGACGCTTCCAAACAGATGATAGGTCAAAATGGAGACGCCTTACATATCTGAAAACACAATCCCAGCCATCCTTGAGAAGATTCCTTGTCTGCTGTTAATCCATGTAGGTCAATCAACTGGAGCTACACTGATATCAGGCCTGAAGACATGGGGGACAAAGTGGATACGTGGGGGACACAAACCTAGGAGAAAGCCCTGTCCAGCCTTTTCTCTCACTGCATTTCTCACCTGCATTCTGAGGGGAGACAGAATTCACAGCAGCAGGTTTACTATTTGAAGGGCTTAGAGAGAAGCTAGGATTTTTTTGTTGTTTTAAATCAGTGACCCATGATGACACCATATGGTTTTATTTCATTTAATTTAAGCAGAGTATTAATGTTCAGCTCCTAGCAGATCTCTCCCCATTCCAGTTCTGCTCTGCTGTATGATACAAGTTCAGACATAAGGAGGAAGGGTGGAAAGAAAGGTGAAGCTGTATGGGAGTGAGGAGGTCTGCCAGATGGGGGGCTGGCCCACAAACTCATTCTGCTGAGCAGTAATACACAGCTTCACATCTTTGATACCAATGGTGTTGACAGTGGTCAGCTCTACCCTGACACCTCATAATAAATTGCTGCCTTAGGCTTTATGAAACATTTCCCCATTAACACAAGTAGATTTATGTTAGGGTGCAAAACCCAACTGGGAAACACAAGGTGTGCTTGAATAGTAGTTGTATTGTGCAAAGTTGTGGCTATACAGCCATCAGGACCCAGGCTGGCTTAAAGCTGGCTAGAGTCTATGTACTTAAGCTGCAGTCAAGCAGTGACTGCCACGCAGAAATGTCCTCAGACAGATGTTTCTACTTTTATTGCACTTAATTCACATTTGTAAGGGTTTCTTCACAGTCAGGAAAGCCAGAAATTCATGAAAATCCAAACATCTAGAAGCTATCATACAGTTTACAAAATACTACAAAATACTGGAAAGAAACTCGATCCTGGGTGTAGGGATTTGACATACTGATTTGAGGTGAATTAAGCAAGTCTTGAGCAACAAAGAGAGTTCTGCTGGTCTTGGATGTAGAAACACAGACCTGGGAAGAGCCATCTAGGCTATCAAGGGCAAATTCTAATATCTTAGGCAACCATAGAACAAATGCTCATCTCACAGCACCCATGAAATTATCCATCCCAGCGATTACAGACCTACCATACCATAATGTCAGCAACAAAAGACCAAAAGCTTCAGGAATGACAAGCAACAGGGAGAGAACAGGAGAGCAGCATTGGTGGTGGAGTGGTCCCTTTCACTGGCAAGAGATTTCTGTCATGAAAATGCCCAGAAATTTTCAAGCTCTTAGGAATTAATCATTTATTTCTAAGAGCACATCTGCATTGCAATGACTGCAGTTCAAAGTGATGCCTTTTGCTACCTTTCGGGTGGCAGACTTGGGTCCTGTTAGCAGCGCTGCTGCAGCAGTATGGAGCTGGCATAGGGTACATCCCCATGAGCTGCCAGCACACCGGTGACTGCCACACAGCATGGGCTGGAGCTGTCAGAACAGCGGCTGTGCCAGCAGGTGAGTTAAGAAGACCTACAGAAACACATGGGCTTGCCAAGGTTAAATATCTTAATCTGGAGCCTAGGAAGTTTTAATTGGAAGCTTTGCTTTGAGCCCATTTCCAGTTATTAAAATTCAGGAGTCTGTGCTGAATTCCTTGTGGACATTCATTTTGATTAACAGAAGACATGTGCATACTAGAAAAGGAGTCTTGAACTGGGAGAAATCAGATAAATGTAGATAACTTTCTCAGCTCTCTTGCAAGCTATGCCATACCTGGGGTTTTTTTTTGTGTAAAACCTCAGATCCTGAAGATAAGCAATTATTTCAGCTTTCATGTCATACCACGGTATTTTTGGCTTTCGTGGCTGCGAAGACTATGTGGAAGTAGCACCTGGCAGCCTCCCAAGGGGCCAGAACTGGAGGCAAAGGGGAAAAAAATCCAATACATTCCTATTTAACAGCCTTGTGAATGTTATGCCAGTCTCTCTGTTTTGGAGGGTATTGACGCCGGACTTTTTAACTTTGGGGCTTAGTGTAGAGTTCTCCACTGCAGTACATGCTTGCATGTTTTGGGTCAGTAAACAATTCCCTTTACAGGGGTGTCACTGTGTGTGCCTCTTACATTTGTCAGAACTGGGGAAGATTTCACAGTGGACCTTATTTTATTTTCACCTTGGATTTTAAAGTAATGAACAAAACTATGAGAAGAGTTTAAGCCTTATTGAAATAGAAAAATGCCTGTAAAAATACCTTTTTAGGGTAAATGACAAACTATGCTAAAATAGAATAGACTAATGTATTTTGATTTTATTGAAACAGAAGGTTCCAAATGCACTAAAATACAGCTGTAGAATTTTATTAAAGTTGTGATTCAAAACTGCATTGAAAAGTTGAAAATTTCCACAAAGAACCTGTTCTAGCCTCACTGCTCTTGGTATGAATTATTCCTTGACTTATTATGCCACTCAAAGCAGTCAGACATAGGCAGGCACTTCAAGGGTGTGGGTGGTATGCAGGCTTTCAGCATAAAGTAGGTGCCCATCTCTGCAGAAGCTAGTCTAGTCTTCATTTTTACTGAACAAAGTCATCTTTTTATAATAAAAGTACAAGCTTATTGCCACTCTACTTGATCGTGTAAGTTAATATGAGGACTAATGTTTAGAGAGTACGAGCTATATGTACGTTTAGGTATCTACATTGCATTTGTAAAGGGACTAGGATTCTTCTCTTAGTATGCTTTAATTTACCACACTGGGCACATACTTGTTTATCTTTGCCTATAGGCCTGCACTTGTAACTGTGGCTATATGAAGTTAGACATTTGGGTCACATGTTAGATATTCAGACCTCATGAAGAATTAATAAACATTTATTCAACCATTACATTTTTTTAAGAGTTTAACGAGCAAATAGTCTGTTCCGATCCGTGGCTTGTAACCATCATCAGATAGCTATATAGACATTTTTGCGTGGCACCAAGTACAGTTATGGCAAATAATAAGTCATAACCACCCAGAACTCATCTGTAACAAGGCTATAATATCTGTGATGTTATATCTCACATATCTGAATACTGATACATAATTAATGCCTAACCTTGCTGTTTTATAAAGCCCACACGTGTGTACATTGAGTTTGTGAGGGCAAATATGCTCGGTTTCTAAATCGCACACGTGGCATCCATCCCATTAACTGCAGAGCTACAGGTTTTTGTGGGCCTTCAGCAACCTGCTATTTCTACTCTTTTCTTTTACAATCATGATGGTTAATAGAACACACTGAACTTCTGGGTCCCCTTTTCCTAGCCCCTCTATAAACAGAGTTTCTGTCCATGGGCGATAGCAGCCCAAGGGTTTACCTGCCTAGAGCTGTGCAAAATAATTAATTTGAATTAACAGGACCTGTGAAACGAAAGCGGTCTAGTTAAACTACATTACACCTTTGACTCCCTGGTTTGGAATTAAGGCAGCTTTAGTTTAGTTTAATTCACTTTGGAAATGAAGTAAACTAAATTCAATTTAGGACACTCACATTTTGAATGAGCATCTGAACAATGTTTTAATGCTTCTAACCAATGCACTTGCAAAGTTAATTCAGATTTATTTTCTTATTTGTCCTTGTGTAAACAAACCCATTGCCTATTCCCTGTCAATGAAACAATCTCAGATAAGACTCCTTCAGCAACACCAAATTGACAAAGTACCTCCCCAGAGCAGCAGCTTAAATGAACACACACAAGGCTTTCCTCACCCCTACATGCCCGTATAGGCAACTTTTCTCTCCACGAGCTTCAGAGATCTCTAAGACTGATCAGTTCAGAGCTTGGCACACTGAGACAGGCACTAGCTGGGGTACATACAGAAGATGTGCAGCAACTGTTTGATACTATCTGAAGATCTGAGTTATAAATATTTAATTGTTCACATTGTACAGTTTAAGCTTCTGCAGTGGAATACTGTATTGCAAATTACACTATATTATTCCTGAAAATCATTATAATCTAGAGAATTTTAGTTATTTTATTCAGTTTCATTGTTTCAAATCATGGTATCCTTAATCCGAATTAAGTACCTCCTCACCTAGTGAATCAGAATACCTCCATCTGTAAATTAGCATGCATTTCACTTTTTAATCCAAACTTAGGTTGGACAAGATCAGATGTAATTGAGACTCATAGGTGGACTACTATAGTGGAGCATAGACAATGATATTTAAAACACTCTTCTACCTTTGCATTTTTCCTTTAATATATTGCAGTCTAAGAAGACAAGAGGCAGCATAAGGTGGCCCAAAGAGTCTATCTTGCCATTTTTAAAGGGCAATTGCAAAATGATTGATGAGCAAAACAACTGTAGAAATAACACAGAAGCATATTTTTAATGCAAAAATATTAATTCTTCTAAGTATATGTAAATTTCAGATTTTTTATTACTTTCCTTAATTTTAAAACCACACTGCATTTGATGAGGAGACATCTTAGGAGGAAAATGTTTTCAAATGTTATTTATATCACAATGCCAAAAAGCCCTTGAAAAATTGGCTTTTGGAAAATCTCAACTCAGAGAAAGCACATGCTGTAAATATTTGGTAAACAGTCCAGCAGACAAACCAAATGAACAAATAAAGCAAAGAAAACCCACTTAAATATCCCAAGCCATCACCACTGAGATGTCAAGCCACTTCACTGTTTGATGAGATGGGTGGGCTGTATGTTTCATGCTTGTTTTTCATAGTGCTAATAAATAAGTGTTTGACAGACATTACAGTCTCAGATCTTTGGAAGAAAATTAGCATCATGTCACTGTTACTAGCTACCAGTATAAAATAATATAATAAAATAAAATAAGGACACTGTCCTATATATTAAGACACTAGTGTAGAATGCATTTGTGTGTGCTTGGGTATCCTTTTATGTTCAGCCAGTTCAAAAGATACCTCTGTAAATAAAGCCTAGGTTTGTGTCACCACATCAGTTGTTGTGATTTTGATGATGTGGATATACAGCTGCTGTGTCAGCATGTACTTGCTTGTGCATTTGTACACACAGCCACGTGCATGTCTGTCTGTCCACAGGTATGTCTATGGCTCTGTGTGTAATATGGCTGGGGTGCCTTCTGAATAGCAATGACCTCAGAAAAAGCATGTATGTATTTGTATCTACGTAGGCACCTATCTGCATACAGGTGGGCTTGTGCAGTGTCTGTGGATGTGTCATCTGTGTGTCCCTCCTGTGTGATGGATGCCTTCTCGATCTGATCTCGGTCACTCTGTGTGCTTTCATTCCCCTGAAAGGCAGTTTACTTGAACAACAGAACTGCTCACTGGGCATCAGGAGACCTGGATGGACCTACTGATGAGCTCTGTGACTGGGCAGGCTCTTTTTATCCACTCTGTGCCTCAAATACCCCTCACATCTTTCTTTGTTTTTTCTTGCAAAGACTATGGACATCAACTGTCTGCTCTTGCATCATACGTAACACAATATGTGATGGGCACTGTCAAGCTCAGTCAAGACCCTGGGTCCTGAGAAGGTCTTCTGATGCTGTGTCACTGCCTTACAGTAATATTCATCCCTGCGAGTGCCTGCCTTTGTGTGTTGGCACTCGGATGTCCATCTACATTGGCAGTTGACTATTTGATGTTTGGCTGAAGAGTTTGTCTTCCCTCATGGACATACAGAGCAAGGGGAGGTGGAAAGGAAGGAGTTATTAAATGCCAAGCGGATATGCAATAAATCCCATTGATTTTACAAACTCCAGCTTGTCTTCAATCTCTTTCCATTCTTTATCCTGGGGGCATTGCAACAAAACCCTATTTTAAATACCTTTTCTTTCCCTTCCCTCTTCCCCCTCCTCCCACTCCCCAAAAAAGTGTCGATATTTTATTTGGATTTTTAACTTCACTCCATAACAGTTGTTTGACCTCCTGACTTATGTGAGTCACATAAATTCTGGGACTTTATTCAGGAGCCATGTTCCTGCTATTGAATAAGCAATTTGGGAGGGTGAATTAATGACTTGTGCTGTTGCTGGAAAGTCCCTGAAGAAATATTAAAATTGCTTGCAGTCTGAATCAATACTCACTGTACACCCAGCATGAGGACCTGGGCTGTTTAATGGCTACAAGCAGCAGCACTTGGTAGAGGAAGGGGAATTCCTGTACACACAACGCATGCAGGCACAGACAACCACAGCAGTCTTCCCTCGGCCTCACCAGGTTTTCAGCAATAGCATATACTTGTGCATGCAGCCTGGTACAAGCTGGTGCCTGCTGTGCCAAGGAAAGGACTCAGAGTCTGGTTCCCCAGTCTCCCTCCCAGGAAGATGATGCAGGTTGTGCTGCAGCAGTCTGGGGAGAGAACTAGGCAGAGGCATGTCTGTGAGATGGTTCTGTGGCTCTGGGTGCTGAACAGCGTTTGCATCTCTCCATAGCACTGGATGTGTTGTGTTCTGGTATGCACTAGATTTTGCGTTCTTATGTTGGCTTTTCTTGAATGACATGCACCTCTGCTTGTGTTAAAAATGACTGCATAATGCCTTTGGTCACTGAGCAAACGTGTCACTTCACTGGACTGTCTATTTGATGGCTCTTGGTGCAATCCTGCATGGTCCTAAGTGCCTTGTGGGCCCACCAGTCTCACTGGGACCTGAGCATGCTCAATGTGCTCCTTGCTGAGGCTTTTACTGTTTGTTACTCACAGAGCTGAGAGCAGCCAGATTTTGCCCCCACCCTGAATTTTGTTGTGGGCTGCTCTGGCAAGGGGGAGTTTTGTTGCCAGAGTTTTCAAGTCCCCTTTGAGAATGTGATCAGTGTTTTGCCATTGCAGTCATGAATGGCTGTTTTGTATTCTCTTGTTGGGTGGCTATTACTGTGTATTAACACTGGGGAGAGGGGTGCACTTTGTATGGCCGCATGGCTGTCTCATTGATTCCATCAGTATTATTTTGTAATCATGTGTCTCTTTGATTGAGTTAGTGTGCATTTCAGGTCTCCTGTATATTGAATAATGATGTCAGGGATTGGGTTGTTTGACTGGGTAATAGCCTCTTTTCAGTGTTGTAAGTGAATGTGTCCTTCTCCTGTTTCCCTGTCTCAGCTGGAGCAGGGTCATTTACACTGGGTGATTCCTTAAGATACTCACATGCACTAAAAGAGTATCCCTTTGGCTCCTGAGCTCTCCCTGCCAGTGGGTATGCCAAGGGTACACCACTTGTGACATATCTAGTTGGTTCTCAGCTGCACACCTCAAGGTCTGCAGCCGCTTACTTTTGCGTGCCATTTCTAACGCTCTATAAATGTGTTTACATGTGTGTGTGCCTTCTGATGCTCTCAGGATTTGCTAAGACTTTTGACGTGTGTGTTTGAATATGACTCCATATCCTGGGTTTCTTCACAAATATACAGAAACATAGAATCATTAAGGTTGGAAGAAAGTCCCAGGATCATCAAGCCCAGCCATCAACCCAATGTCACCATGCCCACTAAACCATGTTTCCATATGCAAGATTTCAAATAGATTTGATGAGGCTCTGAAGGGACCTCTAAATGACTACATACACCTAGAGTGAAGAGCACGCTTGCCTTTGCAAGGCTCTCGTATGACTTCCTATATTAATGCATGGAAGGACACCCAGGTCAGCTAGCAGATGCCTCTGATCAGTGTGTGACTGCCTGGCAAAGTTCCCACATCTGATCTGACCTGGGTCTCTTATATATGTAAGAAAAAATGGGATTCTATGTCAGCAGCATTTAGCAGTAAATATATGTGTTAAGAAATTGTAAATGTACAATGAATCTCTGGGTTTGCGCGATGGCTTCTGACTCGTGTGGAGATTGTGCACTAATGCCCTAAGATAGCGCAGCCACATTTGGTCCCTTGGAAATGAACAAGAGATTTCAGTTATTTTTCAGCTGATGATTATATGTCATTGCAGTGCGGATTTATTTGCTCAGTGTAGGCAATGTGCTTGGCATCGAGTCTTGTCTGTGCATCCTCAGCCTTCAGGATTTGGCCTAGCAGCAGCCATATCCAGACAATGTATACGAAAAAGGCTGTGAAATACCCAGAAAACATCCCTATCTCCAAAATACCCCATCTCTGAAAGACCCATGACCTCTCTCAGTCAGGTAATCTATATGGCTGGGATTTAGCAAGCCAGTGA
Source organism: Upupa epops (assembly GCA_013397515.1). Taxonomy (NCBI): domain Eukaryota; kingdom Metazoa; phylum Chordata; class Aves; order Bucerotiformes; family Upupidae; genus Upupa; species Upupa epops. The sequence continues at coordinate 227,222 of VZRI01012598.1, read as the reverse complement.
GTTTATCTTACATTTTTCAGTGAGGTTGCTATCAGGCAACTCCTTATTCCTCCTTGCATTAGCTCAAGCCTTGTTACTTCCCTTGTCTCTTTGTTTGTTCTCACTCTTTTTCCCCCTTCCCTGTATTCCTGCCTGCATTTGACCTTGAACAGATGACACCATCCTTAGCCCACCCACTGCTTTACCAGCACCCACCCCTCACACTGGGATAGCAGCACTAGGGTAATAAGAGGAGGAAAAAAAATGAGGGAGTGAGGAAGAGAAGGGGGGTTGAGAGAGGGAGAGAGAGAGACCTGTTTGAAAATAATTGGAGGCTGTTAAACAGAGAAGCCCAGCATATCACTCTAGTAATGGAAATAAATTCCATTGTATTTGCATTTTAATTTTCCACATAAACAAAGACCCAGAGTGTGCTGGCTTCGCCAGAATCACCGGCCAGAATTTAATTAGAAATGAAAAGTTTATAGGGTCCTCTTTAATGCGATTAATGCACAGTTAACATTTATCACATACATATGCTGGAATCGCCTTTTTTAAGCAACCACCGGCCATGAAATGAATTTCTTTTCAACTTTTTTAGCGTGCGTAAGGAAGGCTGTCTCTGGTGAGGCGGTCCAGTGAACACACTCCTGACAGCTTGGTAAACTGCAGCCCACAGAGGCTTAGTAGCCCCCATCCTCACTGAGGAAAGTTCAAGGTGGCTTAGAGGGAAGCATGGTCTAGTGGTTAAAGCCTGAGGTTGGGAGTCAGGGGATCTGGGTTGTATTCCCAACTCTGCCACATGCTCACTGCATGACTGACTTGCTCTCAGCATCTGTTTCTCTGGGTGTTAAAAATAAAAGAGAAATCAGCTGGAAGAAGATATCTCAGCCCCAAGCCCTCTCTTGTGTCTCCAGCTCTCCAGAAACTTTCCCAGCCCTATTGTGTGGATCTGCATTGGATCCTGCACTGTGCTGACCTCTCAGCTCATCTTCCCATGCTTGAGCATCCCCATGCCAGCCATGGGGACAGGGCAGCACTTGCCTAGTGCTGGAGACCATGTCTGCTGGAGGGACTTCTTTTGCACTGCCCTGGGTGCCTGCATGCACCAGGCAGTACTGGTCCCTTGATCATGGCTTCGCAGGGATCTCGCATTGCTTGTGTGAGATACACATCTTCATGCTGGTGACCATGAGGTAGAAGTGGAATTAACTGCCTGTGCAGCATGGGAGTCTTGACAGCCCTGCCATGAAAGGACTTGTATTCACTGGTGAGGCAGCTCCACATTTCCTAAGGGAATCATCTCACATTGATCTAGTCCAAAAAACTGCTAAGAATGGCTTGTGATATACAGGAGCCATCAACCCTCTACTTCAGACCCTAACGTAAAACTGACCAGGAGCAGCTACCAGCCCTCCTTGTGGTAAGGGTAATCATACCACACTCACCCAGAGGGATCCTGAGAAGTCATCCCGTGAGCACTTATAAATAATTTTGAGCTTCTCTGCACAGGGACACTAGGAAAAGCAAATCTAAATCTAGACAAATTATCAATATTCTTCCCTCACAGAGCAGAATGCCAAGACAAAAGGCCAAAGGTGAGAACCTCCCCTATGAGACCATATCCCTACCAGAGCCAGGAGGGCATCAGGCTTGTCACCTTCCTGCATCTTCCTTGCTCCCAGAGGAGACCATATCACCCACCAGTGTCCCCACTGCGCTTTCCTTATTGCCCCTCCTCTGCTCTGGCTCTGTGACAGATGAGGATACTTCCCTCTCCCTACTCCCACGCTTCCTTTCCAGGCTTGCAGACAAGCAGAGCAAATAAACCAGGCCTATAGACACAGAGTGTTAGTGTGTTAGGTGTTAGGGACACAGCAGGGGAAGGCAGAACATGAAACCTCTATTGATCCCTTGAGGAATGATGTCCCTTCCTTATCTTATCAGATTCTCTTCACTCTTCAATTATAGTCTGTTGAAATTGGCCTCTTAACCCAAACAAGATAACCTGGGTAATGAGGAGAACAGTGTGAGGGGAGGGGAGAAGAGGACAGAGTCCAGTGCATTGAATTATGCCTATGATTAGAAATACCTACTTTAAAGTAACCCACTGTGCCCCTGCTATCCCCAGGTATCCCCTTCTTGCATCATGTATCAGATGAAATAACACACATTCATTCTTTAATTTATTGTGCTGTATACCCCCTCATTCCCTCAGATGCACTAGCTACCCACAACAGATACATACCCGTATTTGTACATGGCATCTCTGCATATACATGTACCCACCCTGCCCTATGCCTTCTATATTCAGCATATTCAGAGTGTTCACACTACTGAATCCCACTGGGAATCCTGTGCAGAGCCCCACAGAGCCAGATAGGCTTCCCAAGACATGTGTTGCTGTGCCTTTGCTTGCCCCTCTGGTTCCTGGCATGTAATGCACAGTTTGTTTCCATGGATGAGATGATTCTTAGTTCTTACACTGACCGGTAATATCTCTTTGCTATAAGTCTATACTCCCAGCTGGACATGTTGCCTTAGCGATATGCCCACGCTCCTCCTTGTACACATGTCATGGGGTATAGGGCATGTTTTACCCAAATATCCATTACAGAGAAGATTGTCTGGCTGAACAATAGGTACTCAGTGGTCTATCTACACAAATGCACCTGGGTTTCTGTGCTCAAGTTACTTCACTATGTGCAGAATGATCCAGGAGCACATGCAAATAGTGTCGAAGGTGCTTTCATTTTGGAAAGGTGGTGCTCTGAGCAGTATAAAGGCTTTATTTATGAGCCAGGCACCCTCCTCTTGTAGTCTTCTAAAGACTGTATTCCCCAAGATCACTTTATCCCATGCCTTTCAGTGTTCCAGGGATATTTCCTTATATACACATCCACCTGAAATGGGTCACACTCCCTTCCATTTCATGTTTCCCTGAACCACCAGCAATGCTAGCCTTACCCATTGGCTATGAAGACAGGTGAGGGGGCACCCATAGGCACATACTTTTCTTTAAATATTTACAGGTCACAAAAATCCATGCAATCAGCCAAAAAGGGGGTAGAATCATGGCAGTTACCTGTTTACAAATGTTCTGATGCCCAGTCCATGCATACAAAGCCCTGTGCAGTTCCTCCTCACCCTCCAGCTTGTGCACCTCACTGGAACAGCCAGATACACTTAGTCCATCCCCATCCTGGCTGCCTCCATATGCAGAAACCCCCAGCTCAGGCACAGCCTGACACTGCTAAAGCCCCATAAGGAAGCTGGATGGATGGCTCCTCGCATCTTGTTTGGCATAGTGGCCAAGACTGCCTTCTGGAAAACAACAGCAGGTCTAGTGTTGACACTAGCAAGTCAAATCTGCCTTAGCCCTTTGCTCCATCCTTACCTCTCAGCTTTTCTTCCCTTAACCCCACCCAGCTGTGCTCTCCACCAGCTCTGGAAGCTTCATGTTGTGACTAGCTGGCTGCAGAGACAGCACCACAAGCACTGCTCTTTAAAAGTCTTAATTTGCTGTTTATTTCATAGAGAGGGAATTTGTGACATTGTTCATGTTCCACTATGCCTCTGCTCGCACAGCCTCAGCCCATTTGCACACAGCACGTACCAGAGATGTGCTTCCCCTATGCACCTGGTACACAAACATGATCTTCTCTTCTTCAGAAATATTATTTCTCCCTATCCTCTTTTATATCTCCTCCCTTCCATTTGATTTTATAAATCAATGTGTATGCATTTTTGTGCATGTCTAATTCATGTATAAAAGTACAATTTTTCACTCCTGAAAGTTCAAATTGAAACAGCCAAGAAGGGGCCTACATTTAGGCAGGTATTAGCAGCAAGCACTACTACATAGCTACGTTGTGCTGCAGTCCTCCTTTCTAAAGGCATATGATGAAAAATTGTTCTTAAAACAATTTTTAAGGAAACATTAGTATGTTGAAAGGCAATAGAACCCTTAAGAAGAGTCCAAACATTAATACCCAAAGACTCTATTGCTATTTTGAAGCAAGAGATTGAATATCAGTGGTGGGGTGATAGGGTTGCCCTCATACTTCATCTCAGCTTGAAGAAAATCAGGAGTTCTGGGAATCTAAGGGCAGGGATATTAACCCTCCCTGACCAATGAAACGGGTACTGCTATTGTTGCTAGAACCATCCAAACTAACCTGAAAGGAGAGGTGGTGTGGGGCATCCCATCTGGTGGATACGTGAGCGTTTTTGTGACTTTGTCATTTAGTCGTGGTCCCAGCTTTTCCTTTTGTAAATTAATGAGCAGACATGGATCTGCCTTGCAAAACATGGGTCCCACCCCTCCCAACTGAAATAGGGTGATGAGCCTTTTGAACAGAGCTTACTGCTATTCTTCAAGCAGTTTGCCTCATGACATTTAGCCCTCTGCCTTGGACCTGCAGAGAAGGAAGGGTGCTTACCTTGGAAAGAGGAGGAACTGCTCAAAATGGAGCAAAATAAACAGAAACTAAATTGGCCCCCATGAGAGAACAATTAATAGAGGCAAACTCCAGTATATTTGTGTGTGTATGCATGCGTGTGTTGCTAGAAGCCTGGGGAACAATACACTGTGCAGATTTTAGAAACGCTACAAGAACTGCAGAGCTAGGGGATGACAGCAGCAAGATATGTCCTATTTCTATTTTTCATACAGGCAGAGACAACCACCAGAATCTCCCTTCCTGATTTAACAGTGAGGTTTGGGTAAACATAGCATTTTCTGGGAAGCAAATCTGTGAACTCACAATCCATTAGCTCAGCCTTTTGGCACATCACTCTTCCTTCTCTCTGTCAAAACCAGTACACATATGAATCCCAAGCCACACAGAGGACAAAGGAATATCCTTTCCCAATCACATCAAACTCCCATATATGTTTCCTTTAGCCTACCAGAATGTCTGCCCAGAGATATGTTTCCCTGCCATATACCCATGTGTAGTACCCAACCAGAAGGCACATTTCCCCAAAGGTTCATCTCTGCATTGTGTTCACAGTCCCCGTATAAACCTCCTGTAAAGATGCAGCCTAACTCTGCTTTTTCTTTCTCCATATCCACCTCTTAATGCAGCAACCTTTCAAATTTGCCTACTGTATATGTATACATAAACATCCCCCCTGTGCTGCTTCTGTCCCTTACTCCTCAATATCTATATGCACAAATATATCCTGTCCATATGTCTCAAACACTTTAAGCATACATCTCGTCATTCTTCACACTTCAACCACAGTTATTCCTCTCCTGTGGCTCCAGGATTGAACTATTGTGTTGTCCATTTCCCAGTGACAAGGGGTCTAGTTACAGGGTTATTGATTGGTTTTCCTGCAGACAGATGGATCTGCCTTCGGTCTCCTCACCAAAATCTACCTCTCTATGGGCCGATTGTCACTGCTTCAGGGATAGGATTTCACCAGGAGACCACCCTCCATGCAAACATCCTTCACCCAGGCCATGGATGGTAATAAATGGAGTCAGACTGAGCCATAATAAAAGCAATTGAGTGGGTTACCTGTGCAGACATGAGATTTATACCTCCTCATATTTGATGTGATTGTTTTATTGAGTTCTCAGTGCAGTTAGGATGCCATTTATTTATTTATTTATATGCCTACTTATCAAGGAAGGGAGGGAGAGAGCCTGTCGTTGTCTAGCTAGCATTCAGACTTCGTCTTGTCAGATAGGAGCCCAAAGAAGAATGCTCTCCAGCTTTGCTCTGCCTCTTACCTAGTCTTGGGCTTGGTGGGTGAGCTCTGGGCAGATATCTCATTTCCTGACAAAGGTTTTTGTTTCAGGATGCCTGAAACCTCAAGGACTGACTGAATTATAAGCCTAGTTGCAGCTAAGGGGTGGTGTAAAGAAAGATGTGTGTATATGCCGATTTTCTAGAAGAATCTCTCAAAAGAAATTCTTAGTTATGCTGTGCCTTATTTACACTGTACCTGGACAATGGGCTGTGATCTATGCAGGGAGCCTCTTTATGCCATAGCAATAAGAACAGTAAGCACCAGCATTGCTCCTGCCTCTGTCATCGCATCTGAGCGTTGAGAAATATTAGCAGGTGCAAATTGATTGGAAATGAATATTTGTAAGTGCACTCTGAGGAGTTGGGAAACCCAGCGATTAGCTTTGTGATATTCGGCTGGGTAGACAAGCCATGGAAGTGCTACATACCAGCACAAGAGAAAATTGGAGACTAATGCTGACTATCATACTGTCTAGCATTTCATCACAAGCCTAACGGTGTTTGTTGTGGATTTTCCAGCTTCTCTAGTCAAGCGATAGCATGAGAATTTCAGTTCTCATTTAATAAGGTATGCTTTGAGTGCATGGGGTGGCTTGAAAAGGGGTCTGTCAGCTCTATGAAGACTCAAAGAAGTGCATTGTTAATGCATTTTGAAACAGATATTCAAATCCCTTTAAAAATTACAATAGAAAAGAGAAAACACTTAAAACCAAACCTATGTTGTAATACAAGTACTCATTATTTTTGCGCCAAGTTCATGATTTAGGCTCTGCCTTGGCATTTTTAAACTGCTGGGGCTGGTAAATGTAGGGACGCATGTATAGGCACCAGTAGAGTAATTTGGATTACAGTGGGGAAATCCTCGTTCCTGTTAGCTCTCAGTTTAAAGAATGATTGGAAGAAGAACTCAAACATTTCTGACACTTCCATGAGTGGTAATCATCATCAGAGACATGTACACCCAGATGACATTCCCTAAAGCCCTGGTTAACTGCACAGATGTCAGACCAATGACCAGTACTTTTGGAAGTCTCTACTTTTCCATTAGTTAGATGCTCCCCAAAAATGAAATCCCTAAATATTTTGCTGATCATAAGTAACCAAAACTCTATTTGAATTTCAACAAGCCTTAATTAAAGACCATGGAATCTAAGTAAAGCTCAGTCTTCTTCAACTGTCTTGAAGTTGTATCTTTTCATTCAAGTAATATGGAAATCTTTTGTTTGAATGGGCTTTAGGATCAGAGACAGAATTTGGGAGAAAAGCGATACAGGGCTGAGAACATGACTTTGTTTTGTATGCATCATGTCAACATGTAATAAAGGGTCCAGCTGGCCTGCTGCAGCATTATCTATCTCATTCACCAACACGAGATTATTTCCTACTGTACATTTGCTTGTTATTAATGCCATCTAGTTATATATATTCCAAGAAACCAGGAATTCCTATGGGATGCAGTTCCACAACTTAATGGACCTCCCTATCAGGGGTTACCTTCTGCAACTACTTAAATGTTTCCTTTCTTATTTCCCTCTCTTCATTTCTGTCTGTACCGCTTTGTTTAAATGTGAATAATTCCTTTCATGTTGGAGAGACTGTGCCCTTCAGATCACTGTATTGTTCTCACCACTTTGTCATTGCTTGGCCAAGCCACTTATATTTTCTCCTCTTTTCTCCCAAAGTCAAATGAGTTTTTTCACATAATAGTGATTCTGGTAAATGAGGTTTAGCTCTGTAAGACTCACTCACCCAGCACTGAAATGCAGATACCTCTACAGCAGAATGCAGCAATCATTCCCCAGATGCAAAACCTTGAAAATGTTTAAATTCCAGCAAAAATCAAGCTTTCTGTACATCTATACAAGAAAAAGGTCTGGAATTTTTAGATGATAAGGAGACTGATGTGATTCTGAACTTTGAGGTTCACAGAACAGGGAGCTTAAAACTTCCCAAGCACAACCAATTTTACTTGCTAAACTGCTCTGTTGAGCTAATATCTCTGCAATATGAAAATAGGAAAAAATGCAGCTGGCTTATTGAAGTTTCCACCATACAATCTTCCACTAGCCCGATATGAGGAATAAGACAAAGAGAAATGCTGTAAGCATTCATTTACTCTTTCAGCTGCAGTAACATTGTCTGTAACCTCTGCTTTATGAGTCTGCCCTTTATTTGCATTGATAAAAAGAAGATAATACCAGGTTTGTATCTGATGGAAAAGAATCTGAATTTAAAGGGGTGTGTTCAATTAATCAAGCCCTGTGTGAGCCCTGTGTCATCTGATAGCTTCCTTTGCTCAGCCAAAAGCAACTGGCAGTAGAAGTCTTCTACCTTGAGAGCATACCCTGCTGCAGGACATCACATGCGAACCTCAGACTTGACATCAACTAAAGGAGACAATCCTTGCTAGGATCCTTTCTTCTTTGCGTGCTAAGAAGTGCCAGGGTACAAAACCTGGTAAATTCTGTTGGATACTCTCGGGCACTCTGTCAGTCAGAGGCTAATCCAGTCTACGTGGCCAGTCTAATGGCCTCTCTATTGAGAAAACTGACTTGTGGCTACTCAGTACTAATGGCGCTGATAGATTTGTGTCACACACACACAAGGTGTGTGCGGTTGTCACTACTTTTGGTCACTATGAACAAGCTACTGTTAAACATTCTCTGTACTTTCACAACTTCACCCTAGACTCATTGCCTATCCTCCAAGAATTCCACATTTTTTGGTGGGAAAGACACAGAGAAATACACCAGTAGCTCTGGTCAGGATTTCCTTTGGGGAAACTCTTAAACAAGGCTTAGCAAGAGTGACTCAGAAGATTCTGTATGCATAACATCAATTTCTTCCACCTATGACACAGCCCCTGCCTTGCCTTTTGCCAGGCTAGATTGTTCGCCTTGAGATGTTGTTTTCCTCAGTTGAGATTCTGTTCAATTATACCTCACTGTTTTTAGCGAAAGGTCACACTGAGTTTTACAAAGGTGGCTAAAACACTGTTATTTTCTTTTTACAGATGGCAGAGTGGCCTCATAAGGAGTTCATCTGACCTGCCCAAGATGAACCAGAAATTTGACAGAACTGGTAAGAGAAAACTCATCTTGTAATATGCCATTCTTTGCTCTAAACTACAAGCCTGCCCACGGCCACGGAAAACGGCCACATGGTCAATAGTATTTCAATGTGCAAGTGTATTTCACTAGTCATTATAACCTGAATCAATGTGTGTGTCTTTCCGTATGTATGTCGAAAAAGTACATCATTAGTGAAAAACTTGAACTATGAATCATTAGCCGATTGTTGCACAATGAAACTGGAAATACCTCTCTAAACCAAATGTTTAACACTAGAAATTAATATATACCCGATACCTAGGAAAAGATTCAAAAACCATCTAGCGGTTTCACTGAGCTAATATATCCACTAAACTCTGTTCCTTGCCAAGGACTATTAGTTAGGCCTACACTCGGGAACTCAGGGTCCAAAGGGTATCCAGGAGGCTGACTGAACTCTGTAACACTTTGGTTTCAACCTTTCTTGGACAAGGATTAACTGGAAGTCTTTAGTACTGAACCCAGCTGCAGGATTGCTGGGAAAGAGGGACAAACTGGGGAGTGGGAGGAGATCTTTTGCTTTGCCTTTCGGAATCTGCAAGGATTTGTTAATTTAAGACAGAAAGTAATGCTTAAACTACAGTGTCCATTGCATCACTTCCTGCATAGCCATGAACATTTGTCCATTATGTTCTCTGTCCTGTTCCTACTGAAGTACAGTGTCTAATTCAAAAGATTTCTCTGGGGTGATTATTATCTCATGAAACCTGTGTTCTTAGGCCAACTGTATGTGCTGCAATACAAAGGAAAATTTCTCATTAATGTCTGCCTCCAAGTTCAGACTTAGGAGACTGCCACAAGGCTTACAGCAGCTCCTAAATTCAGTGGAAATATCCTGACCTCAAACGATCAAAGATAACTTGTTCACAGGCATATGATAGATGGAAAACTTCAGGCTGGTGGGATGATCAAGAAGCAAAGTGCTTCTGTGATTTAAAGTAAGCATTAATCGCTTACCAAAGAACTAAGAACTTCTGTTACTTGCCTGCCTCTCAGTTACATGCGCTGTGTATATGTGTTTACATATATGCACATGTAATATGTACATACACATGGATATATGTATGTGTGTGTCTACACATACACAATAGGTTTATACTACATAACGCATGAAGTGGGAACAGGAAAGCCGCCAGCGCACAGATTACTACTCTGTCTTGATCCTGTCAGTTCTGGTGCACTTTGCTTATTAACTAGTACACTCTCTAGACTTTTTTTGCCATAATTAAAGGAAAACTACCACACAGCCAAAGACCGTATTGTTTTTCCTTAATCTTGACAGCATAGTTAAGTCATGTTTTTAACAGAGTTTGTATCTAGCCTTTATCCACATGGGTTTGGTATGAGCAAATTTCTGATAAAGCTCGATAGTGAACTGTATGTTCTCCCAAACCCATCCTGGTATTCTCATGCAACGCTGACAGATCAGTGTAATGCAGGCACATAGAATTCATGTATTGCAAAAAAACCAATTAATGGAAAATAGGTTTTAAAAATATTTCAGGGAGACTTTAACAATGGAATTGAAACTGTGTCTCTGACCTTTTGACATTTTTGTTAATATCAGGCTAATCTCCAAAAAGAAACAAACAAACTAAAATGTAATGAATAGATTTTAAAAAACCCTTACAATAACCAAAGGTAATTTTTTCAATGTACAAGAAGATCTCCGTTTGAAGTGCCGCATTCACAGTCTATCTCAGCACATAAGTAACTTCTATTTCATATAAAAGCCTCATTTATAATCTCAAGATGCAGCTGCTTATAGATGCAGCTCTAACAGTTCTGGACACTGGTTCGGTGCAGGTTTTGCTTTGGAAACCCCATGATTTCTGAAAATAAGAAGGCAGATATTTCTATAAGGCTGACTTTTCTGAATTATCATTTAGCTGAAGCTACTCAGAGTCTTAGATTAACTCCAACTTGTGATTTTGCCGCAGGTAAAGGATGTGCCGTTACAAAGGATTGGCACAATTCTATATGTATATTTTTGACAGTGGGAGGGACAAAAATATGTACTGAAATTGTAAACTTAGTCCTTTCGTTGTGTCCTGTGAGTTTTTAAGCTGAAATCGCTGGAGTGATAAAGCTCACGCTAGTCTCCGCGGCACTGGGGTTGGGCCCTTATATATTTGTTATTTCTCGTTCCACTGCAGTTTTTTCACAGTTCACTGTCCTGTTCTTGCCTAGCACAGACTTGCAAATTTTATGACCTGTGCTATGGTGGGTTCAACTTCCTCACAGGTAGGAATTTTGGGGAGCATCATATGAAGATGAACAGTGGAACATTGGGCCTGAATTTCTTTTTAAATGGGGAAAAACTTAATGATATGAAGCCAAAATGCTTGTGCCCTGGTGACTCTGCACTCAGATGCCATCACAGAACACATCTAACATGGTGGGCCACAGCTGAACTTCTTCAATACTTAGCAACTACAAAGCACTTGTCCTTCTCAGAGCATTTTATAAGCACAATCTGACATCTGTTTCCACTTCTTTCTGAAAAGGACCAGTTTTCATTTCAGGGTGGGAAAACTGAGGTGCCCTGCCATGAATTGGTAGCAAAGGTAGTGGCAAAACATGGTCCTCAGCCTTCTGCCTGGGACATCGCAACACAGAGATGATAGCGGGTCCAGCAGGCATAAGGCTGAGACTTCAGTGGCATTTGGATGCAGGTGTCCCTTGAGCTGACCACAGTACATATGTGCGTGCTGGGTCCATATACATTATTCCTCTAAAAAGCCCAGAGCTTCCTCCGGACTTCTGTACCACCAGCTTAATTCCTTCCAGGGATAGCTGGCTGTCCTTCTGCAGCTGCCTTTGTAAGGTGTCTGAATGTCAAACTGTTATTATTTCAATACCTGACTGAGAGAGTAACAGAGACCTGGAGGTTTTTTAGGAGGGTGTATAATTAGCCGATCAGTATTATGTTACCCTGTTCATAACTTAATAACCATTTTAATACAGATGGCACACACAGGGATAATTTCCTAGGGTAGCCTAGCAGTATATTACAGAGACAGTGTGTCTGAGGGAATCTTTCTTAGCCAAGGTACATTCCACTAGCTAATTCTACCTGCTGTTTTCAGGATGATTTGGGATAATTCCATATCATTTGCAAAATATTAAAACCCATTTATATAGGATGCCAGATTTAGAAATACACAAGCTGAGTTATTAGACATATTTTGATAAATCTTCCATGAAAAGCACAAGACAAAAAATAACACCATGTTTTCCCTGCTATTTATTTTTTGCTTCCCTTGCTATAAATACACCAGGTTTAGAAAAACTAACCTGGCTAAATATGTTATATATCAAAAAGGCCAATATACTGACTTGTGCATTTGTTACTTATGTGGACACTACGAAGCCTGCCTGCATATTTATATCTACGCTATATACATTTATTTGAGTGAGAAGTGGTGTATACTTGGGATTGCGTGCAAAAATTCATCTATCTTTACTGTGTCAGCAAGGTATTTCACGCCCGCGTAGATACCCCTTGCTAAATATCCTTGTTACCCTGTTTCTAGGGATTGTATTTCTGCAGGCATGGTGAAGGTGTCTGTATATACGTTACACTAAAGCACCGTAATTACTTTTAGTACCTAAGAGTGCCAGGTACTGCCGAGGTGCGGAGATCTGATGTGCGTTGCGTTTGACTGTGCGGTGGGTTAGTACTTGATTAAATCTATCACCGGCCTTTTTCTCCTGTATCGATCCCCCTTTTTTTTTTTTCCTTTTGCCTGTCTGATGTTTATTTTTGTCACCTCAAACCTGAGACCAAATCCTTCTACCAACAAAAGTCGCACCCTAGCAGCTGGGAAAGCAAACCGTTCGCTGGTGTCAGACCGCCTCTGGTGCTGCGCATCCTCCTGCCAGGGCAGGACCGGCCCGGGAGCGTCGGGACTGCGGGAGTGGCTCTTCCCCATCCGGGGCTGGCACCGCGCAGCCTGTTCCGCCGTTCCTCTGGGCCGGCGGTGAGGAGTGAATCGGGGCAGCAGGTGCCAAGGAAGATTTCCTCCGGCACTCACCGGCTCGGGACTGCGGGCTCACTTTGGCACCGGGTACCGACAGCTTTTCGGCTCGGAGCCTGGTACCCTGGCAGGGCTGGCGGCCATTTACAACCCGGACGGGGTGTGGGGTGACTGGGGAAACCCGGCAGCGCTGCCTGGATGCTCGGCTGGAGCTCGTCCGCTCGGGCCCGCGCTTGGGGGTCACGGCGGGGCCGGCGGACCATGCCCGGGGCATGCTGCGGGCGGGATGCTGGAACGGGTTGGACCTAACCTGACCGAGGAAGGACCGGGCCACCCACACTGTTTATGGGGCTGTAAAGAGGCGAGTGAGCCGCGAGCAGGGCTGCGGAAAGACTCTTACCTGTTTATGGAGGAGACGCTGGGGACCGTGTCGTTGTCGCAGATGCCCTCGGCCAGTAGCCTGTCCCGGATCTCCCAGGCGAACATCGTCGGGTTTTGTCTCTTGTACTCGGCGATTTTATCCACTACTTTGGGGGTCGCCACTTTGGGTTTGGAGCCGCCGATTACGCCGGGCTTGATGCTCCCCGTCTCGTAATACCTGCAGAGAGGGCGGTCAGTGACCTGCCGTGCCCTGAACGGCTCTGCTGCCCCTCGGAGCGAACCCTGGCCCTGCTCCCGGCTCCGCATCCCACCTCGGTTTCACCCCGCTGGTGCGTGGCCTCGGCCGCTGCGTGGTGCGGCTCGGGCTGGGCTAGGGCAGTCCCTGCTCCTCTCCAGGGCTCGCTCTCTCTCTCTTTTCCCTTTTTCCTTTTATTTCTTATTTTGTATGTCAGAGACGCGCAGGGCGCTGGTCTGTTTGCTGCCTCCCCTGCCTTTCACACACATAGATGGTCGTGTCAGACCCGGGGACCGGGAAACAAAACAGAGCCCGGAGCCTGCAGAGCGCGGAGCCGGACCTGGCGGGAATGGGGTGCGGGGACCGGGCAGGGACAAGCTCACACCCCCCACAACTCCCAACCCCGGGCTCTCCTGGCCAGCTTCTCCCATCTGGTAGGGCTGGGGACGTGGGAGCGCAGTTTATCCCCCGCCTCAAAGCGCTGATGCTTTGACCCGTCTCTGCAAAGGCCTGGCACCGCACACCCCGAACGCACCCGCGGCCGGGTTCTGCAGTGCAGGCATCTACTGCCCGCAGCCGGACACCCTCCCCCCGCACACACACACACACGCACGCACACACACCGGGCTGTCTCTGGGGACGTTTCACACCGCATTTGGCGGCGAACGATTCCCGCGGGTATGGATTTATTTGTTTATTTGCCCCGTGGTTTGTTTATTTACCAGCGTATTTGTACAGGCCGCTCACGGATTGTTGTGGCTTGTGGGATTTTTTGTTATTGTTTTCTTGGTGTGTGTTTTTTTTCGTTCTTTCGGTTTATTCTGTCCTCCCGCCTCCCATCCTCCACTCACTCCCTTCTCTTTCCCGTCCACTCCTCGCAGATTGTCTTCCCAAGAGTTCCCATCAGCGTCGAGCCGGGAGTCCTTCCCGGCTAGAGCGGGGGGCCCTGCTCAGCCACAACAGGGAGGGATTTCAGGGATCCCACGGCAGGGAGAGCCCGGGGAGGGCCGGAGCTGCTGCTTTTCTTACCTGCCCAAGATCTTGCTGACACAACCGTGGCTGACCCGCAGCTGCCTGGAAATGTCACAGGGTCGCACCCCCTGGTGAGCCAGCTCCACTATCCTTTGTCTCACCACGTCAGGTAGGGGCCTGCCGTTCACAAACACCCCCCCGAGCTGGTTCACACCCCCGTGCCCTGCTGGGGAAAGAGAAATAAAAAAAACACAACAACCCACGCNAGACTTGGGAGAGGGAGAGAGAGAGAGAGAAAGGGAGAAAGAAAAAAAACCAGGGAGGATAAGAGAAAGATAATGAAAGAGAAAGGGAAGGAGGAGAAAGAAATAGGAAAAAAGAGAGAGAAAGAAAGATCAAGAGAGAAAAGAGAAAAGAAAGAAAAGATGAAGAAAGATGAAGGAAGATAAAGGAGGAAGGAGGAACAGGAAGAAAGCAGAGTGAATTTTCCAGAGGCTGTCCGGACACTGTCACACCATAGCTGCCTTTCCCTCTCCTACCGCAGTCCCTCTACCCTCCCCAGGCCGCTATGCCGGGACCAGGACCGAGGCAGTGCCCGGCCTCTCTCCCAGGAGTTGGGGAAGGATGTGCTCTCTAACTCCGGGAATCGGAGATCAGCGGCTTGGGGCGGACCTTGCCGCAGCGCCTCTTCTCTCTGCTCCTGGGCTTTCCCCCTCTCCTTTTCTTTTCTTTCCACGATTTTCCATCATATTGTCAATTAAAGCTACCGGCGAACCCCGCCCTCCCTCACTCCGCGGCGTATCCCCAATGCAGCGCGTCCGCTCCCGTTATTTTCGGATGGGAGCTGAAGGGATTCAGAGAGAAAAAGAGGAAAGGAAAAATGCTGGGAGAAGGAGGGAGAAAGAAAGAAAGAAAATATTTTTTGTCCCGCGGCCGGTATTCGTTTACAAACAGACCCTCTTTCACTTAGGCTTTCGATCTTTGAAGGAAAAATCGTCCAGAAAAAACCAAACCAACCAAACAAAAAAACCCAACAAAAACCCCACGGTCAGACTCGTAGGGTTCCGTCTTTTTTTTCTCCTCGCAAATCTAATTTGAGGAGAATTTAGTATGCTCCGTTTTCCTTTGTCCCCTGTCCATCCTCGTCCGTCAGTCCCATGTCCCAGTCTCTACCTGGCCCCCCACTCCTTCACCCCCCTGCACGCCTTTCCAGGCAAAACCGCGCTCTCTTTCAGACAGGACTGCCAGTCGCTTTTTTCCTATCTTTCTCCATTTCGAGAAATAACTTTAGGGGAAAAAATACTCTGCACCTGCTACGCGTCGGCAGAATGAACGGGGTGACCGGGATAAAGGGAAATAGCTGCTTTTGGGACTCGGCGAGACAGACTGTGTGAGCCGCCAGCACCTGGGCTGCCCGCGCTGGAGACGGGAGCGCTCCGCGGAGCCCGGGCGTTCGGGGGATGCGGTGCAGCTTCGCGGGGCTGTTGCCTGCGTGTCTCTATCTCTGGAACACTCAGCTGATATAGCTGTGGAGTGCGCTCTGTATTAAAGCTTTGCTTTCACACAATCCTAACCTTCTCTATCTTCCACGCCAAGAGATCTTAGTTCGTTTTGCAGTTTGCTGAAAAATGATCTGTTTGTATTTTCGCTGAGTTTTTTTTTCTCCCCTGCTTCTGACACTGACTTATTGGCTCTGAACTTAGTGGAAACTCTCATTGCCCTGCGATCGATCCAAGTCCTTTCTCACAAATAGAGTTTTTTCCATCTCCCCCACCCCTCCACTAACAGTCCATACATTCCCTCCCAGCCGCCTTGGCCAGGGCGCCGGCTGGCTTTCCCATCCCTTCACGGAGAAGCTGGAGTTATTTGTTACATTGTTTGGTTAGTCTTTCTTAAAACACATTTAGGGTTTCAGAGGGGAGGAGGGGGGGAAACTTCGTCCACTAAAACCCGCGAGTATGTATTACTGTGTGTTTTCTTCATTCGTTGAGAACGCCTTCTGCACATGTTGCCTCTAAAGTTACAAGACAGCAATTTCTTCGGCAACTCCATGATAAATAATTCAAACCACCTTTTACAACTCGCATTACAAAGTATTAAGAGGCAACAGATGCAAAAAAGATTAAAAATTAATAATTCACGTTATCGCAGCCCGGGTATTTTTCACACAAGTTCTGTTTGCTCTGCTCCGTGCTTTCTTTCCTAAGGTTATTTCTATCAGAGCAGAATATTTTATGTGTATTCGTCAGCGTGGAAATGCCAGCGTCTGACTATCCATGCACCCGGGCGGTCCTCCGGCTGTCGGACTCACCATGTCTCTGGCTCTGTGTGCAGAGAGCCCGCGCCCCTGTGTAGTTTAATTGCTTACGAATATCTAGGTCTGTAGCTCTACGAAGTACACTTACTGGGAACAAATCAAATGGTTTGGGGTTTTTTTTGTTTTGGGTTTTTTTTGCTGTTGTTGTTGTTGTTTTTAATCGGAAGCCAGATCACGGATCTCACTGGAGTTTTTTAAAAATCAGCGGCCGTGAGATGCCTCTCTCGGCTGCTGCGTGTTTCGCATCGTAGTGGAGGAACAGGCACTCCCACGGTGCTTGAAAGCAGCTCACACAGCCGAAAACTAAAAAGAATGCTTAAAGAACGATCTGTTTTCTGTTAAAGGACTTTGGAAATTAAACTCTGCATTTTAAAGCAGCATATCCTCGAAGTCATTAATTTGGAAACAGGAAGACAGTTACGTACATCCACGTTTGGGGATGTGATCGTGGGTTTGTATTTCGGCGCCTTTTTTCCCACGACAAAATCGAGATTGTTTTACTTCACACATTTCCATTTTATATCTTTTCTGTTTGTTTTTATGCAGCGAGCAGGCCGTGTCCTTAAAAGTTTCGGTGTCAAAAGTTACAAATTGCTCTTAATTATTCATTTCCTGACTGAAGAGTCTCTCAACCTCGGCTCTCTATTGGTATTTTTTTTTTCTTTACAATAAATCTCTGAATTATTTTACCTCCGTGCGGTGAAATTAAAATCCCTGGAAATCTGTTGTTACAGTCTCTGATGACTGGGTGTTTTCGCTATCCTTCGTCCCCCTCTTATAGAAAGGTTCTTTAAAGTGAAGATACAGCACGAAAACACTTTCCTCCGTGCCAGAAAGGCACTTAAAATGCACAATCGGGGATCTGGTTCGTAACTCAGGAGCGATTGTTACTTCTTGGGAGGCTCCGAAGTCGGCAGATCTCCCACACATAGAATTGTCCTATTTTTCCCGCAGTCCAGCCTTTCATCAAACCAAACCGGAGCCCGGATCAGCCACTGACCAACCCGCCATTAATTTGAAACTGGCGTCTCCCCTCTCTGCTACTGAAATCGGAAATCAAAGCAGACAGCATCAGATCGCGGGGGACACCGAGGCAGTTCAGAGCCGCGTAGGGTGGCGGGGCAGGGACGGGGACAGGGACGGTGTCCGGCTTGGGGGTGACACGACTCGAAATAAACTCGCGTTGTCTGAAAGGCGATAGGGGAAAGTCCCTTTACGGAGCAGAGATCTATTTCAGATGCTGTTTTCTATCGTAGGCAGCACAGTCACAGCTTTACGCAACCCCTGCCCCCCGGGCTGGGGGTCCTGGCCCCCACCCCGCGGCCGGCACAGAGCTGCACTCCCACAGGCCTGGGACTGCCCGGGACCCCCGCTCTGCCACTGCGGTCGGCATTGCCCGTCCTGCCACCCAAACGGCCCGGGAAGGAGAGGCTGGCGGTGAAAGGATGGACCTGGAGGGGCATCAGGTGAGAAGGATGATTGGGGAAGGAGGAATGGAGGGATGAGGAAGAGCAGCGGAAGGAGCCGGGCTCCAGTACTCACGGTGCATTGCTGAGAAGGGGTCTGCCTTGCAGTGCATATCCATGGGGAGGCAAAGGAAGGGGAAGAAATCGGCTGAAGCCGCCGTGTCGCCTCTAAAACTCAACTTCAAGACTTACGGGAGAAAAAAATAAAACAAAGAAAAAAAACCCAAACAAACAAACAAACAAAAAAACCCCAACCCCACCAAACCCCAAACAAAAAGCAAAACAGAAAAATAAAAAAAAATTAAAAAAAACAACCAAAGACACAAGGAGAGGAGGGGAGCGGCGGTGAGCGCTGGCCCCTCTGCCCGGCCGAGCAGAGAGGCAAGTACTTTCCGGAGGGCGCGAGGGCTGAGCCGGCTCCGGGGGCCGGTTGCAGCGAGGCCGACGGAGTCAGCAGAGTCCGTGTGAGCGGGGGGCTGGCGGAGCCTGGGGGCAAGTGGGTGTCANTGTCATGGCGGGGGGGCTCAGAGTATCCCCGGCGGCGGGGAGGGGGTGCCGGAGCAAGGTGCGGCCCCGGCGGCGGAAGGCTCAGGAGAACGCGGCTCTCCGTCCTCCTCCTCCTCCTCCTCCCGCGGTCCGGGGTTAGTTCATTTAAGTTCAAAGCGGAGTAGCAATCCCCGGGAAATCAGCGAGCCCCCTCCTCTCGGCCGGGCGGAGGATCCGGCGCCCGGTGGACTTTGGCCCGAGGTGGGAAGTGCTTGCGAGGAGCCGGGGCCGGAGACTGGAGCCTCCGCTCCCGGTGTGTGTCTCTCTAAAAGCCGCAGCGCCCTCAGCCCCCCGCCCGCCTCCCCGGAGATGGATGACTTGTCAGACAAAGGCAATAGATTCCGACACTCTNATATATATATATTTATTTTTTTTATCGGAGACTTGAAGCAGGGTGGAACGGGAAGGGGATTCTATGTACATCAGGGCTTCTGGCGTGTAAGGCTAGGAGTGTGAGGTAGATGGGGAGAGAAAGGGAGGAAGGAGGTGANCCCGCCGGCGGGGGAGTCCCGGGGCGACCCGGGACACGCGTATGCGGGGCGGCGGCCCCGGCCCGGCTCGCGGGTCCCTCTTTGTTATCAATCGCGCCTCTGGGTCT
>VZRI01012598.1:175393-190038 GCA_013397515.1 Upupa epops | reverse complement strand
TTCTTTCTTTCTTTCTTTCTTTCTTTCTTTCTTTCTTTCTTTCTTTCTTTTCTTCCTTTCTTCCTTCCTTTCTTTCTTTCCTCCCCTTCCTCCCTTTATTTCTTCTTCCCTCCTTCCTTCCTTCCTTCCTTCCTTCCTTCCTTCCTTCCTTCCTTCCCTCCTTCCTTCCTTCCTTCTTTTTTTTTTAAGTAGTACCTACTTTCTAATTGCTCAGAATAAATTCCTTATCCTCATCTCCAACTTCCCAAGCCCCTCAATACTCAGGCACCAAGAAGGTCGCGGACACCAGAAGGGGGACCAGACCACCCCAAGCTTCTGGCAATTTCCTTCTGCTCCATAGTCAGGAACTTGGAATTTTCGTCTGCGAAACGGCGCAGACCGACATTCACTCTTTGTAATGGGACTTCACGTATCTGTACACGGTCCTTGATGCAACTCTGTATGTAACGAGTTCACTTACTGCGAGGCGGATTGCCAACTCTCAGTTCCCCCGCGTAACCATAAGTATAGAGGTGACATTCGTGGCGATATATACGAAATGTGTAACATAACCCCCAAACTCTCTTTTAAAATTAGGAGAGTTTTATATACATATATATATATATTGTATTGCATATGACCGCTCCTCCCCGAGGCAGCTGGGGAGAATTTATCACGCATTGGTGCGGGGATGGGAGCAGGACCGCACATAGATCGTGTGTGTCCAGATGTCCCCGCTTGTGAATGGATAACATTTCAGTTTTAAGGAAAGGTG
Organism: Upupa epops; assembly: GCA_013397515.1. NCBI lineage: Eukaryota > Metazoa > Chordata > Aves > Bucerotiformes > Upupidae > Upupa > Upupa epops. Next base: position 189,284 of record VZRI01012598.1, on the reverse strand, counting down.
TGAGCTCTTTTGCCAGACGATGCTGTTGTTTATAGAATCGCACTTCTCCGCGAGGCGCTTGGCACCCTCCGCACTAATTTACACCATCGGGTCATTTATCCAGCTTGCTTTCCTTCCTGAATCACCCGGCTCCGAGTCAACCAGAAGCACCAAATTCTTGCCTTTCTGATGAATGGGCAATATTGTCGGCTCCTTTCAGGAGAGAGAGAAAAATCGCTCGGGCAAACGAGACCGGAGCCGGGGGCTGCTCGACAGCTGCCCCGCAGGGAGAGGAGCGGGGCCGGTTCCCCTTTCGCCGGTCCAGTCCGGTCTAGTTCCCGCTCTTCTCTCCCCGCCGCGAGTGGGTGAAACGCGAGTGGGAGGCCAGGAGCGACGTCGGGGAGCCTGGAGCAGGGTTGGAGCCGGGCTGTGATTTCCCCGGGCTGGCTCTGGGCTGCTTCGCAGGAGGCGCTAATTAGAGTGTAACTGCCAGGTCATTGATTTCATGTTACCAGAGTTGTTGCGGTTTTCCCCCCCTTTTTTCTTTTTTCTTTTCATTTTTTTTTTTAAGGTGAAATATCAGCAGAGATCAGCGGCAGGAGGAGCTGGGTTGAAGATGGTCTCTTGTGAGATTGCCCAAACCCACAAACCCCAATTAACCTAATACACACACACTGCTGGCTTGGGAGTTTTAACCTCCAGACCCGGGATCTGCCTGTTTTCCCTTTGTTCTAAGTCTCCTCCTGAAGCCGAGATCTGAATGCAGGGAGCATTATCAATGACTTTTAAATAATAACAAAGGGGGAAAATAAAAATAATTAGCCCCGCCTCTTCTAGTTTCAATTACTCTAATTAAAAACCCGAAAGGCAATTCCTAGGCAATATCTAATAATAGAATTAGCAATCGGATCCATCATTTCACACGGGGATTTACTTGCAGGGGTACTGTGCGAGCTCTATTAATAATAATAAAAAATCCTGCTAACCCTCTTTTTAAAATTAATAACTCTGTAATTATAATAATTTTATGTGCCTTTTTATAAGAAGAGGTTAATGTTGCCACAGTCTGGGGATGGGAAGGATGAAGTGAAGCGAAATACTGCTGCTTAAACTGACACCTTCCTATTTTATTAGAAGACATTATTATTATCAGACATCTGCAGGTAGAGAATTAAAATTAAAATCGCTTTCAACAATTCAATACACTTTTTATCAGCCATCTATCTGAAAATCATGAACATTCATCATCGGAGGCATTCTCCCTGAAAACAAGAACCCATTCAAATTTTATACAAATTATCATATTTATCATAGTCTGAAACTCTGGAGTAACATCTCCACAAACTGTCTGCTAACTCCCTAGGGAACTGAATTCCACTCCGCAGTCGTTCAGAGCAATTCTCGCTCACTCTCCCTCTCTCCCGGCCCTTTCACACTCCCTGATTCTCGCGACTCCGCAGCCCCAGAACAGAGGGAACGAGGGCGCTAAGAAAGGGAGCGGGGAGATGCTGCGACAAACAGCATCAGAATCAGGCACAAGAGGCGAAATGCCATCCTCTCCTGCAAGAGAAAGAAGTTTCGCCTGGCTCAGCGAGGCTTCGGAGCCAGCCGGCTCTCTGCGCCCGTTTCGGCAGGGCGGCTTCGGTTTATCTTTAAGGTTGATGTCTTTGCATGAGAGCATTATTAGTAGTAGCAGCGATAACGGTAATAATAATAATAATAATAATAGTAATATCTGATTCCCCTCCAATCCTTTTTTCTTTTTATTCTGGAAGCGCTGTCGGTGTTTTGCCTTGCAGAATGGAAGCGAAGCAGGGAAATATATTGGCTGTTATTTATATGGGCACTTGGTGCTGCTGACAAATGACACGAATCGGTGCTTCCTGTTTGCGGGTTTGGATGAGACAAATCACTTCCCACGCTTTGCTAATGACAAAAAAGTTCATCAGCGCTGAATCAGGCACTGGAGCCGCGCCGGCTCTACGCCTGCCTTTACCCCTCTGAAGATCTTGAAGCTTCTCGCCAAGCGGGGGGTGTTGTGGGGGGAACGAGGACCACCCGCCGCTCTGTCCCTCCCACCCTGAGTCGGCCCCGGCCCCCGGCCCCGCGCCTCTTCAGCACCGCGGAAAAATAAAGTAGTTCCAATACAATGTTTGTTAACTAGGTTATCTAGGCTGTAGAAGATTTTAATGCTGAATTTTATAGCTTTACCACGCTCTATCGTCCTTGTGAATATTGTAATATTGCATTTTTTACAAGTTACTCTTCTGTTAATGTTCCAGCTAGTAACTTTTATAATCCTCCTCAATGAAATTTTTTTGTATTCTTCCGCACCGTTAACCTCAATGGCGGCACCTCAGCCCCTGGCAGGAGGCAAAGATGAAATGAATTCCTCTTTAATCAGAAATAATAATAATAAAAACACACACAAGGCTCCCTCTGCCTTCTATCTCAGCTTCCCTTTTCGGGGAGGGGGATGATGCCTCAGGAGCCTTCAGCCCCCTGCCCTATGCTGCACCCCTGGCGTGTGTCCCTGGCAACACCAGAGGTGGGCCAGGGATGGTGCTTGCCCAGCTCTGGTCGCTCCATTGGGGATGGGGGGATGGCCTACCCAGTCCTAGTACCCCCCAGTCTTTGCTGTTTCTTTTTACTGGCAGTCTGGAAGCTGGCAGCCTTCTCAGAGCTGCCCACCAGAAGGGAAAGTTAAGCAGTTATTTTCCTTGTTCCATAGCTCTAGGCAGTTATTTTCCTCCTTCCATAGCTCTTGTGTGTGTATAGTGTGTGGAGATGCTCCTGCATCCTTAGAGCAAATCCTGCTGGTGTCAGTCAGCCAAACATGGCTCGCTCTGGTTTCTGTTGAACTCAGTTGGGCTGAGGTACCTTAGTCCTCACTGTTTGTTTGATGGATCTCAAAGGAGTATATATTCAGGAAATGCACTCAGATGGACTTTTAATGAAATACATTCCTTTAGATATAAATAAAGCTGGAAATCACCCTGCCCCCAAACTCCTCAACCTCCAAATGCCCTTACAAATGAATTAGACTTGCAAGCACAAATGATCAACACCCAGCAGCACAAGGAATCATACAACAGTAATGAACTGAGTGCCCTTTAGCCCAGGGTGTGTATTTTGAACACGGATTAGATGTTGTTATTTCCCTTGGTCGTTGTTAGCATTTAAGAACTTTGTTCACAGGCTCAGCCTGAATCTTGAGTGAATGAAATATTGGAGAGGTATTATCGTAGGGCATGGGCAAGGGCTGCTGCTCAACCTTATTTACCAGCTACCTCCCAGAAACTGTCCAGCAGTCTCTTGGAATACTCCAGATTATCCTAACAGCAATGTCTCTCAGTCCCAGCTCCCAGAGCCAAGCTATTACATCCAAAGCATGTATTGCATTTTTGAAAAATGCCTTTTTAGTGTAAAACAGGTGTGAGGAAATGTTTACCTCGAACCTTAGCAACGAGTGAGGAGGATGTAAGGCTTATTGTGAATTTGCTTACATATCAGACTGCAACTGATTCGATTGGTACAATGTTTGGGGGTGTCTAATGTATTTATGAATCAAAATAACTGTAAAGTCACACAAACTTTTGGGCTATTTCAGAAAATAATGATAATTTTGCTTTCTTAGAAGCCTACAACTGAGCAATCACATTAATTCATATGGTCCAGGGTTAAAGACTAGCCTGAAACCAAAACATCCATAAACAAATAAACAATTTTTTAACTTTATTTTTGAGTTACACAGTTTAGAGAAGATTATAAATTAATATATTAGTATTGTGGTTTGAGGGGATGCTTTTGCTTTTTTAGTTGTCTGGGATTTTTTAAGATCAACAGGTCTACTAGGTCTAAGTTTCTCTAAAAATGTGAAACAGTGCAGGGGTATTAGTTTATTTTAAAAGAAATGTTATTATTTAACTAGTTAATACTCTGGTGTCATCTTGTAAGGCAAAGACGTAACACAACATTTTTCTTCTAACATCTCAATTTAGGAAAGAATAATTATTCCTCAAAGTACCTGTCTGAGAACCTCATGGGATGCTTTTCATAAACACAGAGTATAGAGCACATGAGTAGAAAAAACTAGTAGTAGTAGTTGCATATTGCTGATGAGGAGCAAAGGCAAAAGTAGATGGAAGACCCAAACTAAAACAGAGCTAGGAACCGGGTGATTGCTAAGTTAGTGAACAAGTCTTAAGCAAAATGTCTAAGCTGTCCCATCAGGCCTGGACAAAAACAAGAGCAGGTTTGGTCTTCTTGTCCAGTGACCATCAAGTTGCACCAGACTTCTTGAATTCCACCCAAATTCTTCCTCAGTTCCTCTTTGCAGAAGTGCTTGAGTGGTCTCTGGAGCAGCATGCGCTGGGCAGCACTCTATTCTGAGCAGGACTTGGATGTTATGCTGATCATATCCTATTTGGATAAATCTACCTGCTTCTGAGGAAAGGGCCCCAAACTCACCCCAGAGCCTCCCCATGTCCAGTACCTTCTGACCTATGGGTTGGGCCCCAGAGCTCCATTTAAGCTCAGATCTGGGTGTGTGCATTAGGTGTACCTCTTCCCCTGGCTTGTGTTGTAGGTAGCTTGTTTCCTGGATGCCTCTCTTGTACATAATGGTGCTGTTTGTCTCTAGTAATTTTAACCACTACTTTTGCGTAGTCTCTGGGCCCATACTGTGTTTTCTCCAGTCCTGGCTGACCCTGTCGAGCGTTGATTCCTAGCTGGACATCTGTGGAGCTGTCTCACTTCTTGTTGTGCTTGAATCTACTGATGTACCCTGCTGCTGATTCCTGCCTCTGCTTGCTGGGCCCAGGCACTGTGCAGCCTCCTCTCACCAACCATATCCCTATGCTGGGGCTGCCCTTGGCCTCTGGTATGTCTTCCCTGATAGCTGCTTCTGCTTGTCCTATATATCTGCTGCAGCCCTTTGTGCTTCCCATTGAGGTTTGCATCTGTTCTCAAGAGCTGGTGTTGCAAATGGAGGCCTGAAGGCTCTGTCAAGGAAATACGTTGAGTTCTTGCTACTGTTTTTCATATCCTGGCTGCAGTCAGGAAGTCAAGAGATTAGTTAAAATTTCATACTATCCAGTGTTTTTCACCAAAAGATATATAAATAATTGTAAGGTAAGAGTTTGTAATATTTTTGAGTTGGTGGCAGAGGGGCAATTGTTCTTTTAACCTTTGCTGTCTATGAAACCAATATTTTAAAACCATTTTCTAGGGTCAGTGAAAGCTTCTAGGTCAGACAAAACCCGACAGAGAGATTAAGAACAGTCTCTTTCCCCTTATTTTCCGCCTGTGTACATTTTTGTGTGAAAACCTTTGCAATCTCTGTTTATTCTGTATGGAGCTCTTAAAATTCGTTTCACTCTCTTCTGTCCTATCGCACACATATGTCAGGATATCTTAGAACCAGTACCATTTATTCCTGAAGCCTGGGAGAATACACCAAAAATTCATTGCTAGATGCTTTTCTGGTATGGCCAGACTTGCTCTCTCATGAGCCCTTATGCCTAGAACTTGACTTGAGTGTTCTCTTGTCTTGGGACAGTACCATCCGTGTGTTTGCAACTGGCATGTGATACAAAGTTCACTTGAGTTCCTTCGCTTCAATAGAGGGGAGCTTTTCCTCATCGTTATTTTCCTTTTCTCTAAACTCGCTGTTCTGAAAACATTTATGTCCAGTTTGACGCTAGCCCATGACTGCCGAAGTGATTTGGAGCCAAATTTGCTGAAGTGTGTTCTGTGTCAGTGCCAGCAGAGTTGGACTGAGAATGCTTCATACTTCATGGGGGAAAGGTTAGGGAAAGGAGCATAAAAGATGTAATTCTGAAACAAGTTACTTCGTATATGTAGTTTTTCCTTACTGAAAGATCACTGACATTGGGAAGGAACTTCATTTTTAAACAGGTATGAAAAATCCTCGTTGGGATAATCGGAGCTGGTGGTGACCTAGCAGCTTTGGAGAAGCAAAATGTTCTTCTAAGAGAGTGAAAACTCAAATTCATGCCAGTGATTGTGCTGATGATGCAAATGTGTGTCAGACATTTGTGGACATGCCTGGTGTTTCTTGAACTTTCTAATTCAGGTGTTGTTCATAACCCATAATAGACCATCCTGGAGTCTGTGCTTAATACCTGTTTCACAGCTCCTGCTGAGCTTCTTATTGTTATGGCTGTGTTGCTGCATCTTCTGGTGCCTGAATGGATCTGTTTTCACCTCAACATCCCTCTCTGCAGAGGCAGGTGAGAAATGGGTGCTTGCTAGTGAGTCCACAGAGGAAAGCCATGTATGTTTGCCAGAAGCCAGCAGCAGTAAGGAGTGTGTTGGGGAAAACAAGTACAGGGTGGGCAAAGGGAGAGAGTGCAAGCAGGTACTGCCCATCCAGGCCAAGGAGGCTCTACTGCTATGACTGGATGTTGTGCTGCAAGGGACACAGAAGATTTCCCCATGGCTCTAAATTTAAAGTCCGAATCACTCTGGACAGCTCGTGATCCCCTACCTGGGACCTGGTACTGCTGCAGTGTAAGTAGCAGAGGCAGCTTTGGAGCTGGGTATGTGAAACAGGTCAGCATTTTTTGCTCTCAAACTGGTTTGTGGGGATTCTTTAATGTTAATTATGGTAATAAACATCTGCAGCTTGAAATTGCTCCATGTTTCTGCCGCAATAATGAACTGTGAAGACACAAAGAATTTGATTGTTAGTGAAGAGCAACTCTTCCCCTTACAGAATTGTCAGCAACTGATTTCTCAGGCTGCTTTGCACACACATACATGAACGTGACTTAAAAGTATTTCTGTATGTTCAGATATGTGTGATGTGTGCATAGGTCTTGTATGTGAGTAAACATAAATGTATGTCTTGGTATATCTGAACAGTGTGGGATTTGCAGGTGGTGTCTGCTGAGGTTGTATGTGAATGCTTAGGTGGTGAATGTGTAGCAGAAGGAATTTATCCCTTTAAGTGAAGGCATCTTCATGCAACTTCATACTGACAGGGGTGCCTGAAAAAGAGAGGTGAGGAAGCGTGTTTCCGTATGCCATGATNTCCCTTTAAGTGAAGGCATCTTCAAGTGTGCATGCAACTGCATACTGACAGGGGTGCCTGAAAGTAGGCACATCTATGCATCCCTGAGCATTTGGTGGATGCCCACGTGCAGGCAGCCCAGGGATGTGTATGTGAATGCATGCATGGGTGTTTGAGTCACAAGTATGAATGCGTGGGGGCATGCATGAACATACAAGACTGCACATGGCTGAACATGTAAGTGTGAACTTAGGCGTGAGTGAGCTGCCTATCTCCTCCTGTTAAGTATAAATATAACACTGCAGTACTGGGAGGACCTTCACTGGCAGTCTGGCAGTACCAGGCATGTTTGCAGAAGATGAAGCAGAAGAGATAACATGAAAGTTATTTTTGTCTATCAGCTGAAGCATTATAGAGACATCAACAAGCTCATGTATCATGCCAGCTTAATTCCTAGTTAATCAGCAGTCTGCTTGGGCAAAGGAAGGAACTCGCATCAGGGGCTGATGATGAGCCAATCTTCCCAATACTGATTTGGGAGCCTGTGAGAAGCCCTCAGTACTGCTCTGCTTGCATTTGGCTGTATTGCTACCCCCTGGGCAGTGATCAGGGAAAGCTGAATGCTTCATCAGCTGTGTCCTGGTGGGAACCACTCTTGTACAGGTAATAAAGATTGTCCTTTGACTACCCCTTCCTAGGAGTTGTCATAGGATTATTCTTCACTGTGTGATCAGATGCCTTATCTATTCCAAGTGATTTAAATAATTCAGAGGCTTTCATCCTCTCTCTTAGGGCACTTCCACATAATCTGTAAGTTGACTCTAGCTTTCTGTACTTCTGTTATAGACAGTGACATTTTCCTTGGTCTCTGGAGCCCTGTAGAGGTGCTGCTTCTTCCTTCTCTCATTCACAAATAAATCCCCTCTTTGCTAATGCAACTTGTATATCTCAGATGAGGGCCAGCCCACTGTCTTTTCTAACCTGGCTTTCCCATCTGCTTCCTGAAAACACACCTTCTTCCTTGTTTTTCTTCTGGTGGGTTTTTCTCTTGCCACCAAAGTGGTGTGGAGGGAACCTGCTGGCTCTGTGGCTGGCATGTGTTTATCACAGACCTACAGCCAAACTAATTAAAGTGCTGATTGCACGGATCTTGGCAAATGGCCTGATATTCACTTTCTGGGAGCAACTGGCATGGTGCCCTATTGTACGAATGTCCACAGAGAGTAAGAAGAAACAGTAAATGCTCATCTGTGGCTGCTTGGGTTTCAACGAAACAAGTTACCATGGGGTGAAATGAGCTTGGGAATTCCTTGAGTACTGTCTGTTTCCAGGCAGTTGATGTTCATGTCCTTGTCCTGCAGCACTGTGTACTGAGGGCAAAGTCATCAAAAGCGAACACCCCCCTTTTCCTTCCCCCCAAAACACCATGAATTTCGTAGGCATTAGACAGCACCCGTGGGCAGATGCTGTGGTATATAGCTGGTGTTCATGCCCTGTCTGTTTTCGTATTGGGCTTTTATCATCATTAAGAATAGTGTGGTTCCACCATCAAGCACTCATGTACCTCCCAGCATGTGAGCTTGCCTTCAGCTTTGCTGGGCAGATTGATGCTTTATCCCTTTGGATGCTGAGAAGGCTGAGGTTTATCTTATTCTTGAAAGGAAAGTGATTAACAGACTGTAGGTGCTGTGCCTGTAGCTGTGGTAGAAGACCTTGTGTGGCATAAAATCAGTGGAGAGTCTTCACTTGGCCCTGTCTTAGCTGTTGAGCTGACAAATGTGAGACAATCTGGTGTAAACCACTACACTGTTTGATATGCTTTGCTCTATGCCATTAACAAACCTAGGAATTGGCCTGACATCAAACTCAGCTATTCCCTTCCACGCTGATCATTACTGTGTCACTTTACCTTTGGTTTACAGGCCTTCAGCCAGGTTTCAGTCCACATGATGGTACTCTGAACGAGCCCATGTGGTGTTGCTTTCCTATTCGGGTTTTGCCAGGCTCTTTTTTCAAGGCTACTACAGTATGGCTGGACTTTCCCTGCTCCCCTTCTGTACTGATAGAAATTCATTTGTGTTCCCGTTCTCCCAGTGGACTGTCTCCAATGGAATTTTTCTTCATTGCTGCTATGAGGCCAGGTAGCCCAGCAGAGGCCATCATAGCTGTGTGCTAGGTGCTGTACAAACACACAGTGCACATACATCTAAAGAATCATAGAATCATTACGGTTGGAAGCGACCTACAAGGTGTAGGTACACAATGGCCTGCTCTGAAATACTCCAGTTACCTCCCAGGATCAATCATGTTACATGTTTTGTGGGTAGGCTTGGGGAAACCAGTGGCAATGCAGATGAGACCTCAGCAGTAGGACTGGTGAATGTTAATTCCTGACTTTCTAAAGCTTGTTACTTTGGTTTCACCTCTACTCCTTGCATTTTTGTCTAAGTATATGTGCTTTGTTTTCTGCATCACTCCTGTCCATTTCTCCTTTCATCTCTATCTGCCCAGCCTCAGCTTTTGCCCCTACCGCAGCAAAATATCTTGATGATCTCTTCACCTAGAGTGCTGCATACCCGGGGCTTCTTCTGTAACCAGCAGAGCTGTAGTTGTGGAGGTTCATCCATTCTAAGATTCACATTACTCTCTGGAGCAGTTTGCAGGTTTTGGGTTGCAGACTGCCTGTGTGCCAGTGAAACACCTAGGCTAGATGAAGTGAAGAAGACCTGAGGGAGGCATGTCAGGTGGTCAGACAAAGCTGCAGAAGGGAGATGGGAAGGACTAAGACAGGGCAATCAGATCTGTTCCCTAGAAACTCCTCACTGATTTCCCTGTTACTTCCACAGTGGTAGGTGTCTTCTGCTCAATACTGAGCAAGTGCATATCCCACCCCTGTTGTCTCCTGCTTGGGCCTCTGGTCCTCTAACAGCAGTGACATGCAGAGAGGAGTGCCACAGAGAAACATTGCTCTGTACCTGGCAGACTGTGGCTGCTGGAGAAGCAGTTGAGGTTCTTGTGAAGAGTGGCCACATTTCGGGCTCTCTACCATCTTATCAATGTAGTGTGGTTTGTTCATCTCATTAAATCTATGACCTTAATTCTAAATGGCCCAGGGAACTCACCAAGAAATGGTTGGGGAAGGCAGAGGAGATGTTTCTTAATCACAGTGGCAGACAGAAGACAGCCCAGTGTGTCTGCTTTGGTTGCATCCACCTTCATGTCTGGTTGAATGGAACCTGCAAAAACACAGTCCAGCTTCTGTGATTGCATCTGAGTCACTTTGGGCTCTGTTCTGGGGCCTTGTTTACTGTTTGTGAAGTAGTCTTTCCAGTTCATACACCCTCCCTGCTGCATCTGGGTATGGTCTAGGACTTGCTTCCCCCTGTCAGCCCTAACAGTGATAATAAAGATAAACATTTCCTGGGTTTTGCACCCGTTTTTATTAAAGACTTCCCTGCCAGTGGGGAGGACATTGAGATTATAAACCTCTACAGGCATTTGAAGGGCCAAGAAGCAGCAACTCTTGGAAAGGCTGTGATGCAGCTTCAAGCATGAAGAGAGTACAGGACACCTTACAGAGAACAAATCTGCTCTCAGCTGTAGGATTCCTGCAGCTGGAGTGAAACACTGGAATCTATGGTTCATTCTAATTCACTCTGAGACCTTCTCAGAGATGACAGTCTCAACAGTAGCTGTTGTGGTACTTCTGATTCTGGCAAAACACTTCTGGTCTGTTTCAAAGACCAAGAGAAGCCAACAAGTGAGGATCCTGGAAGATTCCCCGTTGGACTTTGTCTCTCATTTGGCTTCTCCAAGATGTAACCTGCCTACTGTGAATCCAAGTGGGTGTCCTTTTGCTTACCTTTTAAAATGTGTCATGGTCCAGGCAAAGACAATGCAATCAAAGAGAATCTGGCCCAAGATTAGCCTCACTGTAAAAGAAATCATTGACAACAGCAGGGAGGTTTCTTGGGATTGTTGCTACCTGCTGCTTGCATTAATGTCCTGTTACTGGAGCTTTTTCCATCTAGCTCATTAATACATGCCGTGTCTGGAACACAAGTGTGTTTTGCAGTCAATACTTTCTTCTCTGCCCCATCTTACACGGAAGTGAATGCCAGCACTGTCCTCTGGCTCTCATCTCTAATGACTCCTTAAAAGACTTTGGTAATTTTCTTATGTATTTAGTATTTAGGCTTAAATCAAATCTCGGATAGGAACATGCAGGAGGTTTGGATCCTGCTTGTGGCTCAGCTAGTGTTGTAGGAGCTAATCAGCTGAAGTTACTCTGTATTAGTACCCTGTCTTTAAAACAGCAATAACTGACCAGAAAATGTTGTGAAGGAACCTCCAGAAAGGCCTTGGTGATGAAATACCAGAACAATGAAATTACTGAAAGTCAAATTACAATAAGGCTGCCAATCAAACACAGCCCTCTCCTGAAGAGAGAGGGCCCAGCACTATGGGGCATCAAACTGGAAGCCTCAATTTTTGTAGTCCTACAACCAAACTAGAATAAAAGTTTTATTATAGCCCCTAATATTGGCTGGATGATCATCTCAACCCAAATACCTAAAGCCAAGGTTTCCGTCTCATTCAACAGCGGGCCTACATTGCTTCTAGTGTTAGTTTTATCTGCAATGTACTTGAATAAGCCCTTTCTGTTGTCCTTGACCTCTATTGTAAGGTTTAATGCCTTGGCTTTCCTAGTTGCATTCCTGCATCCTCTGACTAGAGTCTTAGAATCATCCCGAGTGGCCATCCCCTCCTTCCATGATTTATAGACTTTCTTCTCCTCTTGAGTTTGCCCAGCAGCTCCCTGCTTAACCACACAGGTCTTCTGGCTCCTTTTCTTGACTTCCTACCTGTTAGAATGCTCTGATCTTGAGCTTGAAAGAAGTGGTCCTTTACTTTCCAGTACCCTGTCCCATGGAATTTCCCCTAGGAATTGCTTGAAAAGGCCCTACTAAAGTCCAGGGTTGGGATTCCGCTTGGCATTCTGTTCCTGCCACATAAGATCCTGAATTCTATCATCTCATGGTCACTGACTGCAACCAAGGCTGCCCTCAACCTTCACTGCTTCAACCAGCCCCTCCTTGTTGGTGAGAAGAAAACCCAGCAGTGCTCCTCTCCTAGTGGGGTAATCCACTATTTGTATCAGGATGTTGTCATCAGAGCACTGGATGAGCCTCCTGGACTGGGGATGGCTGGCTGAGTAGGTCTTCCAGCAAATATCAGGGTGGTTAAAATCCCCCATGACAACAAGGACCTGTAACTGTGAGGTTGCTATCAGCTGCTTGTAGAAGACCTCATCAACTCCTTGGTCATGATCTGGTGGCTGTAACAGACACCCACAACAGTATTACCCATGCCAGCCTGCCCCTTAATCTGCACCCACAAACTCTCAACTCTCTCTTCATCTGCCCCTGAACAGAACTCACTACATTCTAGTTGCTCTCTCACCTAAAGAGCAACTCTGCCACCTCACCTTGCTGGCCTCTCTTTGCTGCCAAGGACATAGCCATCCATGCCCACATTCCGATCACGGGAGCTGTCCCACCAGGTCTCTGTAATTGCCACCAGATCATAATCTCATGACTGAACACAGATTTCTAACTCCTTCTGCTTATTCCCCATGCTGCGTGCATCGGTGTACAGGCATTGCAGGGAGCGAGCTGAGTGCTCCGATTTCACCCTAGGGAGGTGGGAGGCCTCCTGGTCTTCATTAATACTTGAACACTGCCCCGCTGGTGCATGCCCAGCTACATCTCCATCCCCCTCAGAGTCTAGTTTAAAGCTGTCTGAATGAGCTCTGCTAATTCCTGTCCAAATCAGGCACTTCAATCCTTTCTTGTAGACACTTTTTATTATTACAGCATTCGAAGGAAGAAGTAAAAGAGATTCAGCACCTATTTTTTTAATGGTTTGAAGTACAGTGGAAATTCCCCAAGTTCTGTATTTCAACCTGTTGCATGCTGAGATGTTCCATGGCCCTGGCTCAAGGAGAGGAGTGTGTCCCCTTCCCATCAGTAGTTGGTCTTGTTCCAGTTTTCCTTGTCTTCTTGCCTTCTCTCCTTGCCCCAGATGCATGTGCTTTCAGCTGAGACACCTAGCAGCAGAATGCCACTCCAAAAAGTCTTGATGAGCTGGAGGTTCCCTCTGCTGCCCCAGCGCCTTGGGGGACCTGTCTGAAAGGCACCACTTTCAAGGACAGCCAGTGCTCAGCCTTTTGATGAATTTGACTCCAGCTGCTGAGGAGCAAATTCAGTCTCTGGTTCAGGATGCAGGGAGACAACTGGGGAAGGCTCTCTGTTCCTCTCTGTGACTGCAGCAGCCCACAAATACACGAAGGAGAGACAGAGGGAAAAAAGAAATTAAGACAGAAAGTGGAGAGGACACCAGTTAGTAACCTCTGAAACTGGGGTTAACCGTGTTGCTTCCAGTAATGGCTGCATCCTGCTCAGAGCCAGACTTGTGTGAAGCTGGTGTGCTGGTGATAGCAGCCAGAATGCACCAGCTCACAAACAAACAAGCAGAGAGAGGAATAAAGGAAGGCAGGAAGACAAATGCCCCTTGGGCAAACACTTGTTAAATTGACAAACTTGTAGAAAATGATTAAGGCTCTCACTGTTCCTAGTCCAGAGGGGCCCTGAGCTGCTGCCTCGAGCTAAGATACAAAGGTAGTTCCTTGGGAGCCTATCGTGGACAGGGCACAGAGGGAGGTGAAACAATTACTGCCTGTCTCTGTGGTGCCGTCTCTTGTCAAGTGTTATTTATGTTTCCCCAAATGTTTCAGTCTTCTTACAAGGAAAGCAGGCCCTGCCAATCTATGGCAAAATAATTGCAGCCACCTTTATCTCTCCTACCCTCCCTCCC
>VZRI01012598.1:162566-175264 GCA_013397515.1 Upupa epops | reverse complement strand
CATTTTGTGCTATGTTTTGTTTTTTCTCTATAAACTTGCAAGTGAGGTGATGAAAAAGTTCTCCCCTGTCCTTTGCAGCTGAAAGATACTCCCAGGCATTAATATGTGCACAGGAGCCCAGCTGTAGTGACCTCACTGGATTTAGGAGAAGGGAATGGTGGCTCCAAACCTACTTTCAACCCTTCTGGAAGGGATGCCCTTGCATTTGATGTTGGTTGCCTTTGCACTTGATATTTTTGAAGGCCTCCATCTGGGCAGTGAAAAGTCAAACCAAGACTGGGAAGGGTTGCGCTAATAAAAACCCTAGAGCAGACAGGGCTAGTAGAAGCTGAGTCTAGAATTGGTTAGTACAAAAGAGCGGGGCAGTGTTAAAGTTGCAGTGAGCCTTTCCTGGGGATTCCAGTAGCTGCTGGGGTTTGCTTAACAGAGGAGCCTAAGCTCTTTTCTGTCAGTAGTACCACACAGCCCAGACAGCAAGGTAAATAGAAACAAGAAGAGATCTTTGCTATCTCTTTTGGTGTCTGTGAGAGTAGAAATGCTGTCAAAGAAAGTCATCAGTGCTTGGACATAATTTCAAACTTTGGGATTCCTCTCACCTGCTTTTCTGCCCACTGTCCCCTCCACCCTTTCCTTCATTCCAGATAGGCACAGAGCCCGTCAGGAAAGGGTTAAGTACTGCTTACCCCAGCCAGCTTTGCGTATTTAAAGTGAGTAAAGGTTTAATTACCAAATGATGACAGTGTCATATGGTTTTGGTGATGGCGCGTGGCATTCGATGAATGCAGAAGAGGAGAGGATGTGAGAAAGACACTGAGTGGCAGTGGGGAAGCGAGGAAGCTAAAAATGCCAAAGACAGTAAAACATCTGTAATTTGCAATTCGCTAGTGTTCGCTGATTGCTCATGGATTAAAGATTAAAATCTATTCTCTGGCAGATGGGGGAGAGAGAGAGAGGAAATTCTTACGAGCATGTTTTGCATCTGCATTTCATTCTGCTCCTCTTTACAATAATCACGGATGAGGAAATAAACCCAGATCTGGGTTGGCAGGAGGCGGGGAAAGCACACAATATAGGCAGGACTCAGCGTGCTGCTCCTGCTTGGGAAATGCCAAGCAGAGAGGAGAAGTAGTTGACATCAGGACTGCTCCTCTTAGTGCCTAGGACTCTCTTTTGGCTGCACAAGGATGAATGTTCCCATGAGATTTGGAAGTGCCAAGAGCCAGAGGAAAGTCTTTCTTCTGGTCACCCCAATTCTGCATTGGGGGGTTTCTTTGATGGAAAGGGGACGTTAGCCATCTGTCCTGTCTCAAGGGATGACTGAGTCTGGCTACAGAGTCCAGGACGTGATGTTAACGCTTGCAGGCAAACAATACAAGTAGAAATAATGTTTGCAAGTATAAATCATTTTTATAACTTCAGCTAATCAGAATCTGTCCCTTTTATGGGCATGATGAGCTCCCTCTCTCCCCCTCTTTTTCTCTCTCTCTCATTCTGACTCTCACACAGGGTTTCTCAAGTGTGCAGGACATTAAAAGAAAAATGGGTAATAAAACTGCAAATGCAGGGCCTGCTCCTCAGAGGGGCTGGGCACTCATGACTCTGGTTGGCTTCATTGGAGCCAGCTTTTGTGGTTAAACCAGCAGTTTGTAAGGGACGGGGCAACCTTAGGATCTGTCTGTCCTGGCAGCCTCGCAGTAGTTAGGGAGCTCTGCCCTTGCAGGGGTACAGATCTGCTGGTGGCTACCTAGGAAATCCTACTGGCAGATCTGCCTGATCTGCAGAAAATCTGTTCTCTGGAAGGGTCGTATCAAGTAATTGAGATGTGAAAAGAGGTTCAAAGCTCCTAGGCCCTGGTTTTGGCCCTGGTCCAAGTATGTGAAAAGAGGTTCAAAGCTCCTAGGCCCTGTTTTTGGCCCTGGCCCAGTTCTTTGAGTAGTTCTGGTTGCTAGGAAAGACAATGTCTCCCTGCTGCAGTGTAAGATAGTACGGCTGAGGAACTGCAACTCATTTCTGCTCCAGCTGCTTTCTGCTTCGCATGGTGCTGGGTTAGCTCCACCCACAGTCTCTTTTCTACCAGAGAAAAGATTTGCTGGGTGGCTTTGAAGATGTTGCACAGAGAGGGTAGAACCCATCAATGAGAACAATCTTGCCACAGGCAGCAAGGAGTTACTGGGACATTTATTGTACACGCATACCTATTTCTATGTTCATTCTCACACACCTCTGTCTTTATGCACATACAGAGGCACCCTGAAATCCCAGTCCTCATCCAACAAAACCATGTGCTTCTGCCATTCAGTTATTACCATTATTTTTGCTGCATGGAAATGAGAAGGAGAACATACCAAATGGAACCTAGTCTGGGCTGGATGCAGCTAGCCAGGACCTTCAGAGGTAGTAGTGCACTTAATTAGGGTCATAAACCCTACCTGGGACCCAACCTCACACACTCTCTGCCCATTGGTCTGGGAGTTTTCATTTCAGCTGAGGCCTGGCCTTTCACACCTTGCTTAATCTCTGTTTCAGGCACACCCATCTTCACCTGTCTTGTGGAAGGATCGCAGACCAGGATCTTAGTCCTATTGATAGCACTGTTCCATGCTGCTTGTGGCAGGATCCTGAACCTTATTTGGATGCCTTGGCTTGTCCAGGGGTGATGATGGGGTCTGTTCTGGCAGTCCTACTTAGAAACTGTGAAACTGTGCTTTGGCTGGTGAGTGTTGCTGCTACTGTGATTGCTTGTGCTTGCACTCTGTCATGAAGCAACCCAGCTTTTCCTGGTCCTTGATGCTTTTCAATCTACTCTGACTCTACACTCTCAGGGATGAGTGGCTCAAAAGCTGCTCAAGAGAAAAGGACCTGGGGATTCTGGTAGACAGCTGGATTCATATGAGCCAGCAGTGTGCTCAGGTGGCCAAGAAGGCCAACAGGATCCTGGCTGGTATCAGGAATAGCGTGATCACCTGGAGAAGGGAAGTTCTCGTGTCCTTATACTCTGCCCTTGTGAGGCCTCTTCTTGAGTACTGTGTTCAGTTTTCGTCCCCTCATTATAGGAAAGACATTGAGCTGCTGGAGTATGTCCAGAGGAGAGCTACCAAGCTTGTGAGGGGTTTAGAGAACAAGTCATATGAGGAGAGGCTGAGGGAGCTGGGCATGATTAGTTTGGAGGAGGCTGAGGGAGGACCTCACTGCCCTCTACAATTACCTGAAGGGAGGTTGAGGAGGGGTGGGTATTGGCCTCTTCTCCTTGATGACTAATGATAGAACCAGGGGCAATGGTCTGAAGTTGAGGCAGAGGAGGTTTAGATTAGACATTAGGAAGAATTTCTTTACAGAAAGAGTGGTGAGGCACTGGAACAGCCTTCCCAGGGAGGTAGTTGAGTCCCCATCCCTGGAGGTATTTAAGAAACATGTAGACATGGTGCTTTGTGATCTGCTAGAGTAGCAGGCGTGAAGGGGATTATTTTGTGGTTTTCCATCATGAAGGTATTTAGGTATTTGTTGGTGTGGGTATGGTTGGGCTCGGTGATCCAGTAGGTCATTTCCAACCATGTTTATGATTCTGTGATTCTGTGGCTGATATAATGGGTTTGCTCTTTCTACCAGTTGTAACTATGGTTTTCCTTTTCCTGGTTAGTATAGAAGAGCTACCCTTAGCCCTGGTTAGTAAGAACAGTTCTGCCATTCCATTTCTCCTGACTGTACCTGTTTTCCTTTTGCCGTGTGTTTTCAGCCCTTCTCCAACTGCTTTTCTCTGCTTTCCCTTTCTCTTACGTTTAGTCCAGACCCAAACCACAGCCCCAACCTTTTAGACTCAGAGTAACCAGGTCTGGCTGGGCAGTGGCCCTGGAGCTCTGTCTACAGCTTTACAGAAATCTTAGAGCTACAGTTGGATTCCATTAGTGTTTAGGGTTGGGATAAAGGTGCAGCATTACCATGGGACTCTTAATGAGCTATCAAATATAATCTGGAGTTACCAGGCAAACTTGTCTGGGAGATAACATCTTGGCCAAGTGGTGCCTGGTACAGCTTGCCTAGAGCTGAAGAGAAAACTTAGGGCTTAGCTTAGAGGTGAGAGAATAAGAAAGCTGTGCTGTGGGAGGATGGGGCTGGAAAGATTCTGCGGAAGGAAAGTGCCAAGGCGTGTCATCTGAGAATGCTTTAAATTTGTTTTTGTCTGGGGAACAACTGGAAGTGTTGGGGTGTTATTTCAGTCTTATAAAAGCTTTATATTTATGTTTGATAAACATGCAAGGAAGTTGTCAGTGGGAGAAAAGAATGTGCACAGGAGGAGAAAAAAACCGAGTTGTGTGTGGGCAAAAAAAAAAAGGAACCAGCATTTGATTAAGAGGAGGAAAGTGATCTCTTTGAATTGGGTCGCTGCTGTTGGACCACTGGGAAAGCAGTGTCTCTGTTTGCAAGTGATCTGTTTCACCAAGCGAAAAAGATGAGGCAGAGCAGAAGAAAAGCTGAAGAAAGATCAATGGGAGGAGGGGGACAGCATGGCAGATTTAATTAATTACTGCATATTAAAATGTTTGTTTACAGTAACAAACAGCTACAAGAGGTCTGATGTTAATTAATTTACAGCATTTTTCACCAGTCCCTTTGCCGTTGCTGGCAGTCAAGGAGGTAACACTGTGGCAGGTAAGATAATGTCTCGTTGGATTTACAGCGGCATCTCGGAGGCGAGCTGGGAAGGTAGTGCAGTTCTGACTAGCTGCCTGTGCAAGGCACAGGATTCAGGGGATCTTGTACAGCAAGGAATAGGGACATAGTTTGCCAGCCTGGGCAGAGGATGCTGCATAGCTTGGGAGCTGGGCAGTTTAAGGGTTGGATAAGAAAGCCAGGCTGTTTGTGATGGGGTTTTGTTGTTGTCTTGGTTGTACTGCAGAAACAGGTGTGCTGTGAGGTTGCAGCTAACTTTATTTTTGTGGGTTCTGCATCTCCAAAGGAATCTGGGCAGAACTCAGTGGTCTTCAGGACTGTGTAGTGTGGTCTTTCTGGGGTTAGCATGAAGAGGATCATATTTTCCTGTGTGTGTGAAAGAGTCTAGAGTTGTGTGTGTCATGCCTCAAAGGTGTATGTGGGCAGTCTTGTTGCACAATTTTGTTCCAAGCTGGGATCAATCGATGGATTGATACCAGGAGAGAGTAAACCTGGAAGAAAGTCTTGCAACTAGAGGGAATATACCTGATCCTGGGCATCTTTGAACAAAGCAAAGTTCAGGCCTCAGAGAACTTTACATGCATATTCCTCCAACCCAGTGTGGTTCCTCTGCCTGTCTTATGCTCTAACCTCAGTCTCACCTAGATGGTTTTTGAGGACAAAGGAGGGGAAAACATCTAAGGTTGTTCATAAAGCTCTGTCTGTTGCTCTCAAACAGCTGGAGGGCTTAGCAGAGGTCTGAGAAGCACTTTCACACACTGCATAATGTGCTTATGGATGAGCAGGTAATTAAGCATGGAGAGAGCAAAGCTGGGCTTAAAACCTCTGATCCTGGTTTCACTGGTGTTAACACTAGCAAAGAAGCGGTACAGAAGGTCTGGATTTCACACCTGTCTTGTTCCTTAGGTTGATAGAGCTGTGCTCTGTGCTTCTTTTCAGTGAGCCCTTAGAAACTGCATCTGTCTCTTGTGCCCTTTGGTAGTTCTTTACAACCACGAGACTGTTAACACCATGGAGAAGGTAAGCGAAATCTTAGCCTGTTCATACCAACACTAAAAGCCTTCAGGTGGAAACCCCAGCTGGAGTAAATCGGACTTTTTCTGAACTCAGTTGTGTCAGCAGTGGGAGAACGGAGCTCTGTCTTCCAGCTATCTCAAGGCAAAAAAGTCTTCTCCCGCTTTTGGAAGATTCTCATCCACTTTTCTGTCTGTGGCTCCAGGTGGGCTTTGTTCTTATCTACTTGTGGGCCTTTGCTGTAATCCCATAATTGATCTTTGTAGTGGCCCTGGTATTGGCCCTGTCATTTTAATTGGCAGTTAACACTTGTAATTGGTCCTGACTGTATACCTCTGGCAATTAGCCCTTGTCGCTGTGGTTCAGTTCCAAGTCCTTGATACTTGGTGTTAAGAGGTCCCAACACTGGCCTCCTTGAAGTGCCCTTTGCTATTTGTAATGTGACCTGCTGTAACTTTGGACACGAGCCACTCTGCTCCACCCTGATCTTAACCGTATCCCGATCTCAACATAATACTCACTGTAATTTTCCCTTTTACTGACCTTTGCAATCAATCCCTGTAACAGAGGATCATAACAGTAATTGAATGACAACTGGCAGAAGACAGCACTCAAGCGGGGACATGTGCTGAAGCACAGGACTCAGAAAAAATGGGTTAACTTCTTTTATTCCTGAAACAATCAGATTGGTTTGGTTTTTGTGAGTGCAGGCAGGCAGTCTTAACTGGGTGGGTGCCTCTTCACATCTGTCTGTCATGGCACTAAATTTCTGCAATCCAAAGAGAAATGCCGAGTGTGGTAGGTCAAGAAATGACGAGGAGTTTCTAGGTGCTAAGCGTGGCAGGGTGAGAGCAAGTTCCTCTGTAAGTATCATGTTGTTTCAGAGATAAGCCTGCAAGGCAGCAAAACCTTTGCTGACGAATGATTTCTCAGACTGTTAACGGGCTGAACGTAGCTGAACATCTGGGGAAGACACCGGAGCAGCTGTTGCTCTCTTTAACTTTCCCTCTGCTTTGCCTTTAAGCAGGAAAGTGCTGGCAGAAGGTAACAAATAGGGAAAGTTGTGATTCTCAGGGTAGGCATATTCCATAGCCCTCTGAATGAGATCCAAGATTATAGTGTAGGGGGTGCGGGTGGGTTTGCAACTGCACCTAGCAGTTTTAATAAGAAGGAAACCTATGGCCCTTTAAGAGTCCTATAGGCATGCATGGTTCTTGGTCCATCTGAGTATTCCTGTTTTGTGGCTCTTTGGTATTTCCACAGTTAATTCATGCTGAGTTAGTAGGAGCAGATAACTGTAGAGTCCTTGGATGTCTTATTTGGGAATGATAGCTCTTCTGAAGGATGTCTTATTTGGGAATGATAGCTCTTCTGAAGGGGAATCACTGAAATAGAGCATGTTCTTTGTGCAAGGAATACTCAAACAAAGAACTACCCTGTAGAGAGTTTCCTTCCCTTTCAGGTCTCTGACCAGGAAAAGGTGAAGTGTAAACCTGTAATTGTACTTTGTACAAAAAATGTCACTAATGTTGGTGGCAAAGCAGTGGGTGTTTTAGTACAGTTCTTCTAATGCTGTGATGTGACCAGAAGATTCAGAGATACTGGGTTTCTTTAGTCCTGCCTGTTGTGTGAACTAAACTGAACCCTGCCACCTCTCCACATACTGCTTCCTCATTCTTTCTCTTGTCTTGCCTGTTTGTGGTGTGACAGATGTAGCATATGGGGCCCCGAGCTCCAGCTGGGCTCCAAATACTATTCAAGTAGGTTTTTACAATACTAGTAACATGCTGATTAGGGACAGTGGAGTTATTATATTTCACTTGTGATACATGGCAGACAAATGAAGTTAGGAGGAGGCTGAACATCTCCACATACAAGCCATATACCAACAGTTTTTATAGGAGCAATCTTATCTTTTTGACCTTAGTCCAAACACAGCAGCTGAACTTAGACAATCTTCAGAGGTCCCTTTACACCTCATCTAGTTTGTGATTCTGTGTTGTAAGAGAGTTGCAGAGGTGCAAAGAGATCCTTCAGGGTCGTTCTGATACAAGCACTACAGGGCATAACTCTGAACCTGACTCAGTGACCTCCTGGAAGTCTTTGGTGTGGGGAGCTTAGCAGTGCTGCAGGGTTGTAAGTCTTTCTAGGACTAGTAGCATGGCTCAGGAAGGATGCTGTATTTCAGAGAGACCTTTAGGCTGGCTGCTATGGCTTTTCTTCTACCTGGTCTGCAGGTGCTGGGTTGTCTGGAGGGCCAGCACAGTCTCTCATCATGTTTTTTTTTGATAGTAGCTGTGTGTTTGGGTAATAGCAGCAGCTGCTTTATGGGAGACTTTGGTTACTCCCTTTAACTAAAATAAAGCAGTTAAATAACAGCTGAGAACACACCAGAGCAAGGAGGACCGACGCTTCCTCATGAGGTTTGTCGCTGCCAGCTCTGCATAGCTCCCATAACACTGTCTCAGAGCATTTTCTTTCCTAGTGTGTGTTGGTATTTCACCTTATTTTTTTCTGACAGAGATAAATGATTTCTTTAGATCTGAATAATAAGTAAGTAAAATAAATGTGCCCATCGAGTTGGTAATTCTGATTCAAGTTCAGGCACATTGAAAACTCAGTGGGGAAAGTTTGTGTCAATTTTGACTTAACAAGGGTTGCAGAGGCATTTTGTTGCCTAGCCTTTACTTTCAGTTGTTTTGTTCTTTGGGTTTCTAGTTTCTTCTAGACTGATTTAGGATTGAGTGCCAGCTAATGTGCCATGCACTGAAGATGCAGCTGGAAATCAAAAATGGGCAGAAAGGCCAGCCTGAAGGTCTGAGTTGTGAGGCTTCTTGAGGTAGAAGAGAAGTTTTCATCTGCAAAATCTTATCAGCTCACTAAACTAGTTGCTGAGACTGGAAGAAAAATGTGGACTTGTATGAGCTTACCATAGAATCACAAGACTTGGCAGTATTTTCATCATCTGAGAGTGTATCCAGAATACAGACTGGTTTCAGTCTCTTTTCACTGCAAGTTGTTGAAGCAGGTGCTGTATGTCATTACTGATCAGTGCAGAATGTAGTGGAGTGGGGACTTTGGCCTTCCTTTGAGCCCCTAAGGCACTGAGATCATATTTTGTAATGAATAACAGCATATGGACATGGGGGGATCTCGGACAGGCCCTGATTGCTCTCCTTTGCCTGTATCATGGCTGTGGGGTGATTATACAAAGCCAGTGAACTGCACTGATTTGTTTTAGTGGAGTGTCTGGTGCATTGACTCCAGGAGCGTTGCTCCTGATTTACACCTCCGCATAAGGGATCATAGACTAAGCAGGTACAAATGTAACTCTTTGAAGTATACCTCCGCCTTCCCTATGAGTGCTTTTGCCAGTATTATGTCGCCCAAAAAGCCTCTAATTCCTTTCTAAGAGCAAAGCAAATGTTTTTTCACAAGAAGAATACAACGTCTCTCTTGATAGAGGCAGCCTGTATAAATCTGTAGTAATAATAACAAACAATACTAATAATTATTATTGGGTAATTTTCTGTTCAGGCTTCTGACTACATAGGCAGTTCCTCTGCATTTTGACAGGCTTGTGGCCAGTAAGGAAGCATTAAAAATGATGCAAGCATTTAGCATTTGTGAACTTAACTCTATAAACTTGATGGAGTGAAGAGAATCTTTTTGTTCTGTGCTGAGCTGAGAAATACTCTGGCACTCTGGACTACTGCCATCTTCCCCTACTGCCTCTTTTATATCCTGCTGTGAATCTGCAGGATCTTCTGCAGTGGCTGCAGCTGGCAGGACTCTGGTGCCTTTACTGCACTGACAGCTTTCTCTATTTGTACAGTGCCTTGCACTACATGGACCAACTGCCTGTGCAGGGCTCTTTAGGGCTCCATCAGTGAATGTGATAAATAATGACAATAAAATTTGTCAGCAATGAACAACATGACCCTGTAAATCATTGACAGGTAGAACAAGTGTTTCCTCTTTGGGAAATAGTCACCCTCATACCTGTATTATTCTTTCATCTCTTTATTGTCACTTCCTGTGCTAATATCAGACAGCAGCCAAACATATCCATGGGTAGATGTGCTGGAGCAGATCAACAATCTGAGTGGAGGTGTTGGGGTGTCAGTAGAGCTACTCTGATTTATGCCATTACAGTGCAGCTCCTTTGTCCCTAGGACACCCTCCCGTAGTGCTAAACTGGGTGTATAATTCCTGTAATGACTCAGTAGGCATATTTCTGAGAATGAGATCCAAGCCAAGAGCAGAAATCTAATTCAGGATCTCAGGCGATCTTTCTTTCTTCTAACTGGTGGCCTTGGGCTCAGAGTGACTGACTCACACAAGGAAATGAGTGTGACCTGTACATTGTTACTGCTGTGTGTGCACGTAAGGGCAATTGAGTTGGTTGATATCTGATGAAATCACTGATGACTTTTTGGTGACCTCTGATGGAAAGGTCACGTTTCAGACTGGGAGGTTTTTTCTACACAGTGGTCTGTCATAAACAACAGCACCTCGTTTCCACATGCTGGCTCTGCATGTGTGGAGACAGCAGCAGTCTCACATTTCTAAACTAGTCCACATAGAAGTTGGGATCTGTGTTCACTGCAACAGATCTGAACCTGTGTTTAGCTTAAATCAATGTAGCTCTCTGGGAATCAAAGGAGATTTACTTCACTCCACCACTGGGTTCTTAAATGCAAAGGTACGTACTGAATATTGCAGGGTGTCTAGGTTTCTATCACACCCGTGTGTGTTGCTTACAATAACTTCAGAGCAGCAGAACATTCTTGGCACTAGAGAATGTATAATTAGGAATTCAACCTTTATTTTCAAAGCTTGGTCAGATAGCAACACACATGATCTCTTGTGAGTCACTGGAGATTGTATGCATCTGATTCATCTGCAATTTACAGTAGTTAATAGCAAGTGAAGAGGACTGGGTCACATACTATCTGGTTCAGCCCCAAATTCAACCATACCTGATGTTTAGGAAAAATCAAGCAGTGATAGGAAAGACAAATTTAGGGGGAGAATGAAACTTGTCCTTCTGGATGACCAAAAGGAGGATTGTGTGCAAACTTGAAGGCCATGAATCACATAACATGGAAAATAGGTAAAGGTTAGAAATGGAACCTCCTGAACTGCTGTGGGGTTGACAAGGAGCCAGAGAACCACACAGACAGGTATATATAAACTGCAGCCTGTGGTCCACAACAGCATCATCTTCACCAGTGAGCAGCCCTGCACGCTGTCTTTTCTTGTCATAGCCCTGACCTGTCTTTCACTTAGAAACTTTGTAGTACTGACAGTGTATACCTGTATGTGTGTATACATGCGTGTGCGTGTGTGTATGCTTTGGGGTTTTTCTGGGGGGAGATATCCTACCAGTATTGTTTTCCACTGATGTCACTGGAGCCTAATCACAGTTCTTTCTCTGCCCTACTAGCAGCCAGGACCCAGCTCTACATGCTACTGTGTAGTATGAGATCGAGTTGGGGTTATTTGGTATATCTCTAGGACTCCTCTGCCCTCTGATCCTTGCTGAGGCTTCTCTCTGTATGCACTAGGATTAGGGAGGAGGTGAAAAAGTGTGCTGGTTTGCTGCTGATGAGGAGAGATGAGCTTACATGTTTAGTCTCGGTTGGCTACTGTAGTCACTGGTGTCAGCAGAAGGTTTGCCAATTGAAGTAGCATGTATGACTTTCCACCAGCCAAGAGCTGGTGCTGATCTGCACAGCTGCTGATGTTGTGTGAACTTGTTTGCATCTGAGGGTGGTGAGACACTGGCACAGGTTGCCCAGGGAGGTTGTGAATGCCCCCTCCCTGGAAGTGTTCAAGACCAGACTGGATAGGGCCTTGAGCAACCTGGTGGGGGGTGTCCCTGCTCATGACAGGGAGGTTGGAACTAGATGATCTTTAAGATCCTTTCCAACCTGAGCCATTCTATGATTTTATGATCTTCCTTGCTGCCTAGGACAGGTTGGAAGGGACTGGACGTGGCTCCCCTTCCTACTTGAACACTATAGGATGAGCAATTACAAATCTCCAGTGGTGAAGTGTGTTTTGAAGAGTCAGTGAATGGCTCTGAAATGCCCCTTTCACATCCTGCACTAACAAATGAAGCTCCTTGTGCCATCAAAGTAAGATTGATAACTCCTGTGACATTTCATATTCAATATTCTGAATATTGAGAGCTGTGGGTTTCCCTTGAGACACCAACCTTTCTGCTTCTCTCCCACTTCATCTCCAGAGAGCCTGCTGGAAGATTAGGAGGAGTGGGGGCAGGGGGGAAGGAAAAGAAAAGAAAGATTTGAGATGGAGGAAAGGAGAAAAATGACAAAGAGGAGCTTTTTCCTGTTTTGACTTCATTAGCAGTGAGCCTCTTGTTTTGGATCCTGGCAAATTGAATTGTGCTGCTCAGCCACGATGAATGATCCTGTTTCCCTGTCCCCTACCCAAGCAGGGACACTGAAATAGGTTTCAAAACTAAAATGAGAATGTTCCTGTTTTTATGGATACTAGAAGCCGTTATCTCTTCTAGTTGAGAACTTCTGAGAGGTCAGAATCAGGAGGAGGTAGGGGAGAGAAAAATAAAGGGAACTCAAACTGACCTGAAGCAGAAGTTGTTTAAAAAAAATTGGCATGAGGAGGCAATTCAGGTGTTTGCCAGTCCAGATAACAAAGGGTTTCTTAAAGACTGAGAAGAAGAAAAAACCCGCAGTTTCCAGTTACATTTCATAGAATCATAGAATCCTTAGGGATCGGAAGGGACCTCGAAACATCATTCAGTCCAACCCCCCTGCCACAGCAGGATCACCTAGACCAAGTCACACAGGAACGCATCCAGATGGGTCTTGAACGTCTCCAGAGAAGGAGACACCACAACCCCCCTGGGCAGCCTGTTCCAGTGCTCCGGTACCCTCACTGGGAAGAAGTTCCTTCAGGTATTTATATGGAACCTCCTCTGTTCCAGCTTGCACCAATTGCCCCTTGTCCTATCACCAGATGACCTT